>JAPYYV010009079.1:0-20857 GCA_030522625.1 Copidosoma aretas | reverse complement strand
CTTACGAATAGAATAAGCCCAAAATCATTTATTTTGATTGAAAATTCAGTTGACGCAAGAGTTTTGAGCAATTTTTTCGCTTTTGGCCCCACTGTGCGCGCCCCTTCAAAAAAAAAAAAAAAAAAAATTTATTTTTCCAAATAAATTAAAGTTTTTCTGCAAGTAATATCAACAATACAAAAATTAATATTGTTGCTTGAGAGACAAGTTTGCACTTATATATAGAAGAATTTCTTCGCACTCATTAATTTAAGTGTGTCAATGTATGACTATATCATATAATGTGACTTTACACTATTTAACAGAATTATAATTTAACACTGTTGATGGTAAGATTATTTATTAGGGAATCTCAAAACAATTTTAGCTTAGTGTTACACCACTATTGAAATTCATTCATTCATTCATTCATTCATTCAGTCTTTATTACGCCACTTGATGAAGCCCGGCCAATTAATTCTTGTTCGCCGAACCATTATTGAATGAATAAGCTTTCTACGAATAAATGTAGTAATTAATTAGCAAATTTATCACATGCTAGCTCTTCCACGAAAATTTTCCAGATAAAACACTCAAGGATTTTTTAAATAGATTTTATCGAGGATTTCTTCATGAATAATTTTTTTCTCAAGGATTTCCACTACAATAATATTTCATAAAAGAATTTTTATATGGAACCACTTTATTTTTCCAGGATTATTACAATAAATTGAATTCATAATAATACATTTAATTATTAATATTACGGTGCATACGAAAGAAAAATTTGGTGCCTCGTGAAATTCCTAAGAATTTACTAAGATACATTTTTCTAGAAGCAGGGATGGGCAAGATACACATTTAAATACTCAAATACAATTTTAAATACGATACTCTAAGATACTGTATTTTTAAATACTGCATCTTTAAATACAGTATTTATAAATGCGTATTTATAAATAGGGATTTAAATACAGTACTTAAATAACGGTACTTATAAATGCGTATTTAAATACAGTATTTATAAATGCGCATTTTTAAATACAGTATTTTTAAATACTATATTTATAATACAGTAGTTAAATGCACATCAAGTACATCATTTCTTTAGAATATTTTTCAACATAAACATTCAATAAATACTCCTGACAGGCTTTTTTTGCAGTACAGACCTGTGAACTGTAAAAGTGTAACCTAAAATTATATCTCTTTCATTGAAATAACCTGGACAAGGACGAAATAGTGTTGGTTCGCTGAGAGTATTCTAGTGCAAAGACAAAATTTTGTTGGAAAACTCAATTAATAAATTGGCAAGTATGTTTTTCACTAATCAAGCGCTATGTTACATGTAGAACGTCTCAGAACGTTACATTTCACACCTGTGTTAAAAATAAAAAAAATGAAATCATGTATTTGATGTGTATTTAGCTACTGTATTTAAAATATAGTATTTAAAAATGCTGTATTTCAAAATGCGCATTTGTAAATACTGTATTAAAATGTGGATTTAAAAATACAGGTATTTAACTGCTGTATTTAAATACTGCATTTATAAATACAGGTATTTAAATACTGCATTTATAAATACAGGTACTTAAATACTGCATTGGAACACTTTTTTAAATCTTAAAAGTATTTGAAATGGGGTATTTGAGTATTTAAATACCAAATCCATGCCCATCCCTGTCTGAAAGTTATAAAATTATTTTTACTTGTATTATATAACACACACTGAAAAAAAAACCACTGCCAATAAATTAGCACAAAGCTTCCTCTACAGCATTCTTCTGGAATTATCAAACAGTAAAAAAAATAAAAAATATTAGAATGATTTAAATTGTGAAAAAAAAGCTATTTTGATGCTATATGATGTGGAATTATTTTAAAAATGAGATTATAATTTTTACTCGAATAGAAGAAAGAATATTGTTAAAATTTTTTTGAATTACTTGTAAATGAACCAATAATAAAAACTTATTACTGAAATCGATATACGTAAGACAACTATCTTGTAGCTAACATATTATTTAAGCTATTTACTTATTCATAAAACATAGCTATCTATGAAATCAAATTAAAATTTTTTTGCTCCCAACATAGCAAAAAACCGTTTTATTAGCATCAAAAATCGTTATAACAACCTTGATAAGGTATGAAACGTCAAATATTATTGTGAACCTTAATAAGGATATAAAAAAAAACATTTTGAGCCCTAGATCATCGAAACGATTTGGATGGTTTCTATGCTATGACGGATTCAAGATGAAAAATTGTAGATTTTCTTTTACAAAAAAACGACATAAAATAAAAAAATAAAATTTTAATCTAAAATGGCAAAGGTCTACTCCTACACGGAACAACTCTACACAAGCACTCTACACCTAATATCACTATAACTATACATAGTGGCTTCATATGGTGTAGAGTGCTTGTGTAGTGTTGTCCCGTGCATGTAGGACTGGACCCGTGCCTTTAAAATAAAGCTGGTTAAACGCTTGTAACAAAATCGTTGTAACAACCTTAATGAGGTATTAGACTTGAATTATTTTTGAAACAGATATAAGAATATGAAAATAAAAATTTTAACCTTGAATCATCAAAATTACTCGAAAAGGTTTCTTAAATATGACTGATTTTCCACAAAAATCTTTGTACTACTTTCAAAAAAACTAGACTGAATAGCTTATGAAGATGATTTAAAATGGAAAAGATAGCTATTTTGATGCTCTATCGGATGTTACTACGAGGAAATTAAATTTCAATTTTTTTCACCCTTAAAAAAGTAAAAACGTAGTAATTTTACACTAACATTCTTTACAGTGAATGAGAAAGAAGGATTAGTTATGAACGCTGTGTATTGGTAGTTATTATTGTATGATTCCTGAACCGATTACTATACTGTGTCGCGTGTGAACTCATAACCATGAACGGATAATTATTTCAAAGTAAATTCTTATTCAAAATCTGTCCCTGATCGTAACTTTTGCTGATAAAAATTTTTTTTCGATTATTGAAGAAAATACAAAATATGAATTCTCAACGAAATAAAGCGGGAAATAAAATAAGTTGAGTAGTTTCTAAGTGGTAATTTTCAGTATATGATGGCTTTATTTTTATTGCAAGTAATTTTAGCGGTTGATTACTAAAAAAATATTCAAGAATCATTTTCGTACCTTTTACTTTTCTCAAAGCATGGTACGCTCCCGATAGTAAAAATAGCACTCGCCACTGATAAAACTATTCTTATGCTCTACTAATCACAATTGTTATTCATTAAAAAAAAAAATTTTTTCTCGAAAAATTAAAAAAAAAATATTTTTGAAAATAAAAAGATCCTAATAACGAAATTAATAAAGTATAGAATTCGAATTTTTTTCTGGACAGCTGGAAGCATAAACAAAATTATAAAAATAACAACACAACTTAAATCTCAAGCTTTTTAACCCAGAAACCCGGGGGACAGCTAGTTTATAATATAAAAATTAAGTCAAATAATGTAAAGATCATCACACAACCTAAATTCCAAGCTTTTTAACACAGTAAACTGAGGGACAGAGCGTTACTTATATATTAATTAAATAAATTATTGAATAAATAACAGAATTGCCTGAATCTCAAGATTTTTAACCCAGTAGTCTGGAGGACAGTGAGTTATTCATCGTTAAACTAATAAATTGTAATAAAAATAACAACATGACTTAAATCCCAAGCTTTTTAACCCAGCAACTCGGGCGACAGCAAGTTATTGATCGATAAAGTAGTAAACATTCATAAAAATACAAGATAACCTAAATCCCAAGCTTTTTAACCCAGTAACCCTAGGGATAGCAAGTTATTAATCAATGAAGTAATAGATCATTATAATAATAACAATATAACTTAAATCACAAGCTTTTAAACTCCGTAAACAGGGAGAAAGCAAGTTGTTAATCGATAAACTAATAAATTGTTATAAAAATAACAACATAACCGAAATTGCAAGCTTTTTAAGCCAGTAACGCGGTGAACAGCGAGTTATTAGACGATAAAGTAACAAATTATTATAAAAATATTTACATAACATACATCTTAAGCTTTTAATCTAGTTACCCGAGGGACAGCTAGTTTGTGATATAATAATTAAGTAAATTAATGTAAAGATAACAACACAACCCAAATACCAAGCTTTTTAACACAGTAACCCAGAAAAGAGCGAGTAAATAATAGGTGAACTACTAAATTATAATAAAAAAAAGAACATAAACTAAATTTTAAGCTAGTAAACCCAGTAACCCCGAGGACAGCGAGTTTAAAATATAATATTTAAGTCAATTAATATGCAAATAAAAACATAACTTGAATCCCAAGCTTTTTAAGCCAGTGACCAGAGGAACAGCGAGTTTAAAAATGGTAAATCATGGCTTGTATAATTCAGTACCCTTGCAATACCTTAAACAAATTAATAATCATACTATGTAAGATCAACAATACGTAAAATTTCATAAAAAAAAAAAAAGAAAATACTAACAAAACCCTACTGAAAATAATTTTATCATTTGAATACATTTTCCTGTTCAAACAATTAAGGTACGAGAAATTTTCTATTGGTATCTTGTAGAGACATAATTAACAAAATTTGTTGTATTTTTCCATATTTTTATAGATTACTAAACAGAACTTTATATGAAGTTCGCCGTCGTTTTTTCTTTTTTCGTTCACTTCCGGATCATTACATTAAATTAAGAAACTATTTATCATACTTAGTTTCACAAAATAATACGTTTTTAAGACACCCGTCACACTGAAAAAAAAATTATCTGTATTTCGATAATCTCTGGTACAATTTTATTCTCTCGTGCAGCATAACATATTGACACTATTTTTTCTGTAAAACTCACAAAAAATTTTAGTTTTCCATATTATTCATTGCGTAGGTCGTTTGAGAACCGGCGACAAATGTCAAAAACATAAGCTTTTCTTAAGCAATAAAATAAACTTTGGAATTCGATTGTTTTGAATCTACGAGATAGTCACATAAGATTTTTTGTTCCTAGATTCCTTGAAGATAAACAACGCATTTTAAAGTAAAATTAATTTTTCTCAGCGTCATGTTAACCACAAGATTGATTCAATAGATTTTACCCATAAATGGCTACTCATAGTATACTTAGTGATCTTATAATACTTTATATTGATTAGTAGAAAAAAAAAAAATCATCGTCGGTCTTAGAGGAAAATAGTGATATTACGGATGTAAGGTCAAATTTTTGGTACAGTTTACTTTCAAAGTAACGCTTATATTGTAAAAGAAAAAAGAATAAATTAGGACTATTTTATTATTTTAACAGATTAGCTTATTCACGGAAAAAATTAAGTTTTATTACGAACAAACTCTACTATGAAGTAGCAATACTAACTAAAGAATACAGAAATAAAAGACAGTATCAAGTTTACTAATATAAGGTCAGGTAAATATGTCAAAAAGTTTTTCGAGCTACTTAAAATAATATATTGATTTGACCAGAGGTTGTTCTCTTTCAGCTTATTATTCCTGCCTACTTAGCATCAATAAAAATAATATTTTCTATTAAAATTGTTAAAAAATGAATAAGTACAAAAATAGAGTATTTACAAAAATAAATAAGTTGCAACGATACCTTTGTTACTCTTACTATATCTATGAAATATATGATTTTTGGAAAAATACTATATTTCATAATATAGTTGCACTAACCTACTTTATTATAGTAGAAGTAGGCCATAATTTTTCAATTGGAATACGAACAAAGATTTTTTTTAACCATAAAATAAATTTAAAAAATACATACACTAATAATACTTTATTTTATTACCAAGTTTTTTACTAATCAGATATCTCAAACAATACACGTAAATTAAAACTTATTATGTACTTGCAGCTGCTGGCATGCGGAATTATAGTTACAGTAAGAGGAGTACCCATACCTGGAGGGCACCATCAGTAAGTACTCTTCAAGCTCAATAGTTGTAGTAAAATTTTATTGAAATGAAAGATATCTAAGTCCTAATGCTTATTTGTAAAATAATATGGTGATCAAATACTAAAATTTTTAAAAATGATTTTCTTGATATATAATGCAACGGGGCTAACTTTAGTACTACGATGCAAAAGAATACAATAAAACACAGTATTTTATTTAACTTGATTTTTGTATTCTGATACTCGACAAATACTTAAAAGAGAGTCGATATGCTATGCCGGTTCTAGCTCACTGATTCAGAATCCTAAACCAGTGAGCTAGAACCGGCATAGGGTTTTTGGCTCACCTAGTCCAACAGCTGCTGAGCCATGTATGAACCAGGTGAGCCAGATATTTACTGGCGGAGTATATTGCGCTACTCACTAATGCAATTTTATTTTAAAAAATTTTCATGGAAAATAGGTGAGTTGATAAGAGCCCCAACCATACGCTCTTATCTGTGAGGTACAACCAATAATTTTTTTATCACCTCTCCAATAAACCTAACTCATTCAAATTTGGTTGTCATGCTTAGAGCTTCTCCTTATCACTAGCATTCTCGTCCTCATCACTAGAATCTTCCGCTTCCATGTAGTAGTAAATATTTTTTCATGAGTTTTACATCATGTAGAGCACACATGGACTTGTAGACCCCATTATGATGAGGACAAGTGGTAACTTGTCTTGGGAGCTCAATCGGTGGGTAGTCCATCATATCGGTGACTGTAAATCCAAATCTTTCAAGCCATCTTTGCTCCACCTCTCCAATCACAAAAATCTTGATGGCATCTTTGAGATTCTCTCTCAAGATATTTCCGATCTCAGTGTACTTGATATCTCCAGAATTCCAGGTAAGGCCATGATAGCAAAGTTCAAGATATAAATTTTCATGTTTGTACTTCTGTATTTATTTACGTCATAGAAAAGGCGCTGTGAAGTGGAATACCTGTGTATCATCATTATTAAGAGAAAGAATAGCTAGTTCTTTGAGCACATAATCATTGCCTGGCTTCTTAAAGCCTTGCATGTCCATCGCATATTTCATTTTTTTTTTAGTTTTTCATAACCTTCTTGTTCAGTGAATGATGATTTATTAGTGGAAAACTTGTCTGTTAAATTTTTTAGCCAAGATTTACTATCATCATCCTTAGTTGAATGTTTTTGATATTTGACATCTTTGGTGAATTTGCTTATTGTCGGCTTATGCGACATAACAATTTAGGAGATTTTACAATTTTTACTATCTTCTTCTTTAGCCTTTTTTTCTGCCCACTTCTCAGCGTATCTCTTCTCAAATTTTTCCCACTCGACTTGTTGTCCTTTATTCGCTTCTCCGCTCTGCTGACCTTTCTCCATGACGGATGAAAGACGAATGATGTTGGCAGCACCATGCATCGACTTTTATAGCCTCGTATAAGTTTCTTGACGTCACTACTCATCGCACTATACTAAACAATGCGATCGTGTAGACTCAAGCGATAGGCTGATGTGTTGGCGGGAAAATCGTCATGCGATTCAAATTCTAGACGAAAATCTACTGGAGCATTTTTAGCGACTCATTTTGCTTGGAACAATCAATGACAATGAGAGGTGCGGTGCTCAAAAAACCATTTCTATGTAACAAAGGTGCGCGATTTTTACCGCAATATGAATTCCGAAAATTAGCATACATTTTGTATCACAATGCATGTTGATTTTTCGTTATATCCAGATCAAGATCACCGTAAGGATAATACTGCGAATTCAAGTAAAGTTTGACATTTCTTTTTTACAGTGATCGAATTTACTAGCATTAGCATCTTTCCGATTTTTGCGGTTAGTTTGGAAGGCTAATATAACATACGCGGCTTTTCCTACTGATTGGACGCCTTAACTGTCCATATATGATTTGATGTTGTGGGTAAGAGTGGATATTCATAGAGCTACCAAGTGTGGAAACTCATTGCTATAAACTTATCTTTTTGTAAATAATTGAGTAGACGAATTTTATGAGAATCTGATATAGCAACATAGGGCATGAGCCAATAAAGCTTGAATATTACTATTTTTAACTCTTCCCAAGTTACTACCCAATTAGCGGCATCATCAGCTGGGGAAATTCCTTGTTGAACAACTGCATTTAGGTCATTTCTTGATCTCGTGATTATAAGTTCATGTTTTACATTAACAACAATTTTACAAAAGTCTTCAGCAAAACCTAATATCATACTGAGAAGTATCATGACGTTGAAGTAGCTATCCTCAGTTAGACTGAGAGCGTGATTGCCTTTCCAACCTGCATTCTGACTCATTATGTCTTGATCAGGAGAAAGTGTTAACCAATTTTTCATGAGGGTTGTCAGACCTACATTTTTACACTTATCTATCTTCATAGTGTTTATTTTGTATCTAATTTCTTCAAATAAGTAACAGATGGTATTATTTACCAATTAAGTCTTCGTAGGTTCTGTTTTACCATTGGATTTAAATAATTTCCCGTAAAAGTATAGATAACTGAGAGATGGTAGCAAACATAAATCTAGATATTTAATTAAAATATAGATTTCATCACTATTACTATAAGTTGCGGATGCGTACGGTTGATAAGTATACATCTTACAGTGAGCAATGGATTCGTCAAAGGCGACAGGAGACTGAATGCTTAGAATCTCTTCCATGTTTAACGCAACAGAATAAGAACACACAAGTTATCTTCCAGCAGGGCCTTTTATTTTTAATCCTAGACTTTTTAGAAATTGAAGCTTATATAGCTTTTATGATTGTATACGATTCCCATTACGATGATGGTTTTATGTGCAACCTTACTGTTATAACCTCTCCACGAAAATTGACTAATTCAGCGTCCTGATCGACAATGCGTAGTTGAATGTAATCAATAATACGTCCAACAATTGGTAAATGAATAATTTGAGAAGGAATCTCGATAATCTTGTATCCGGGTGGTACAGCTGAAAATAATTCGTGAATCGTGTGATCTTTTGATTCGTTTATGTACGTTCCAGCAGTGATATTGCACTCAACCCGCAATGCGTTTATTTTGAGAATAGCTACAGGTGAGTCCGATTTGTGATTGAAGTTTTCCTCAAGCACTCGTTCAGTGAAACTCAACAATCGTCCTATAGAACCTTTCGGTCTAAAATAAATGGTTGTACTGTATGTGATAACGCTGCGAAGCGTATTACTGTTTGGTTTAGTATCGATGAGAATATCGTCTGGTTGTAACACGTTTACTAAAAATGACTCAATATCTCGAATTTCGTAGCTGCCTGTTGGTAAAACTACCACTCGATCACCCACCTAAAATTTATTATTGCTTTCGTCAATATTTGGAATTGAATTGAACGTCGAGAGTTCAACCAAGCCAAGACGTTGTTGTATTTTGACGATAATTCGATTGGCGGAAAATATTGCGCTTCTAATACAGAAGAAGTACCCGATAGATGTCATCTTTATATAATTTTTGATAGGAATCTTTAGCACAAATGACCGCAGTTGTAAGAATCAAAGTATTGATATTTTTCATAATTATATTTAAATTTACCAACTCCAAGGTACATAATTAAATCAATGGATGGCTGTAGATTACCAAAGCTGTCAAAGTAAACGACATAATTATCACGTTTTCGATATGCTACCCAGTGAGTTCCGGGCTCATTTATATCATCAAGATTTACTATGGCGGTTTCATGATATCGTGGTCCGTTGGCGGGTAAGTTATTTCGCAAAAACACCCCACGAAAAGCAAGGATTTCAAAAATTTGAGCGTATTTGAATAAATCAACATTCGTTAGAGCCCTATCAGGCAAAATTCCATCATCGATATTTTTTTCAAACCTTTCCCAGCATATGTTATCAAGTAAACGCCCAATCCAGTTTTATACGGTTTTAGATGGTGACCTTTTCTGAGAGCGATATCCTCCATCCTCTTATTATGCCTTTGACTCTCTTGGAGCTGCTGTTTAGCTGCTTTAGTTGCATTAATACTTTTCAATATTCCTGCTACCCCATTCGCTAATGCATCGGTTGCACTTAAGCCTGCAAATATGGGTATCAAGCGTAGAGCCCCACCGATTCTAGCAGGGAGACGTAAGATTCGTGGTATTTTTACGTTTTTCTTACCACCTGGTTTCTTTACTGCACTACGCGCGCCTTTTAACACTGAACTTATAACTTTACGTGCATCTTTGCTTTTAGAGTTCATGTCCCGTGAGGCAGCTTTAATAACTGCATTCAAGGCAGTGCACGGTTTCTTCTTTAAGTCCATCCTCCTTTTCATACCCATGCCTAACTTACTTTTTAGCTTCATAGCACTCGTTATCGCTGGATCAGCTGCTTTTTTACCAATATTCGAATCTCCGGCTTTGACTGTTTTCCAAGCTCTCTCAGCTAAAACTCTATCTGCTAAGTTTTTAGCGTCAACGTTTTCTCGATTCTGAGAATGAGCTATATCATCCTCCTTGCACGTCACGTCCAATGCATTTATTCCCAGATCACCTCTAGCAAGACGTTTCACAAGTTTAGTACTGGGGCCGCAGTACTGATAGCCTGGTATGTGAAGTTCTATCGGTAGAGTATTTATAATCCTATTCAAAACTCCGCGTCCACTTTTGCAATGTATGATCATTACCCTTTGGAGGTTGGATCGCTACTAAGCACTAGAGAAAAAGTCGGTTCTACTTATAGTTTTGGCAACTCCTATGCACTACTTAACGCAAAGTATATAAGTGCTATATTATCTAGTCCATGGATCAGTTGTGACTGAACCTTCATACATAGTAGACATCAAGTTCAAAGAGCAATCCGTAAAATTGCAAGTTCCAAACTTTGATGCTGTTGTAAAACAGAACAATCGCTCAAATAGACATGGCGAATCGCTCCCCAACAGTATCCAAGCTGTATTCTGTGGCTCATAAAATTGTGGTAGAACTAATAGTCTGTTGGCTTTAATAGTGCATCCAAATAGGCTGAGATTTGAAAATGTATATTTACATTCAAAGTCTCTCAGCCAACCAAAATACAAATTTTTGAAAGAGCTGTTAGAGCCTATAAATGGTATGAAACACTTTCGGTTCAGTGAACACGAAACAGTAGTATCTCCTGATAATGCTCTGCCTGATTTCATCATAATTTTTGATGATATAGCTTGTGAAAAACAGGATTATGTAAGAGCCTTCTTCTGCATGGGGAGACACAAAAATGTGGATTGCTTATATCTTTGTCAGTCATATGCTTAAGTATCAAAGCACCCTATCAGAGAGAAATAACCTTAACCTTTTAGCCATATTTCGTCAAGATGAAGTTAATTTGAGACATGCGTATGGTGATAACGTCAACTTAGATATGCCCTATACTCAGTTTAAAGATTTGTGCTTTAGCTGCTGGAATTATGATAAGTATGGTTTTGTTGTAATCGACAAAGACAGTCAAATTAATTGTGGTCGTTATAGAAAGGGCTTCGACAATTTTTCTAATAATTTATAGGACGTATATAAGGTAATTTTTTAGTATACCTCGAGAGGTTGAAGCGTCAACATGTATGAGCAAGCCAAAGACGTACTCCAAAAAAAGCCGTCAGGAAAAAGTACAGACTATTAATGTTTGGAAGAGACAAAGTGGAAAAAGTATTAAATAAAACTTTTAAGCTAATCACTGAGCCACTCAGCTAAATTATGTCACAAACAAAGAAAGGGAGTCATTTTGTGACCAACAATTATTTTAATAATACTTCTAAGCTACCTATCAAGCAAATAAAGAAAAAAGAAACTTATAGCGATGATGAAACGATGGCTCAGTCTACAGTAAGTCAAAGTAAAGATGATAATGATGAGATGAATGTTACACTACGAAATAAAACTATTAGTGGTGATAATGAAAATTCATTCGATAACTCATACTTTCAAATACTTGATGAAAACAAAAAAGATTTATTATATTTGGTGTATGGGGTGAGAAAAGAAGATGGAATGTACAAGCTCGGTGATTTATCAATATTCTTCGAGAATAATCAAATCAGAATAAATGAGTTAAAATATCCGATGACTGTTGGATTAATTGAGCTACTCGTGAATAACATTTTGATGGATCTTACATGACACGTGATGATTATGAAAAGTATTTTATGCTTTTGCAAACTTCAAGCATTTATAGAAAAGGATTCAGCAAAAATGGAGCTATTCGAACACACAATAGTAATAAATAAAATAAAATCATCGCTCCCATGTCTGATCTTGTAGCTAGTAAGAAAGGATGATCATTATTACCCCGTTATAAAGTGATTTAAAAAATCAGCAAGTAGATTATGTTTACTGGGACGATCCTAATGAGATAGTTGATCGTCTGCGATTGCTTATAGCTGAAAGATCAGCACGAAATTCAAGCCACAACAACGAAATCATGTCAATCATTGAGGAGTTACGTGAGGCTGGGTACTCATACTGATAGCGTCAGTATGAGAATGAGCATATACGTGTTCGGATGTAAGATAGGTAAGACCGAAGGCGGTAGCCGAGGTCCTCCTGGTCCTCCTGGTGTTGGGTAGAAAGTTAAAGCTGATGCACAATATGATACACAAGATAAGAGACTATGGAATATTGCTGATCCTGCAGAAAATTTTGATGCCGTTAATCTAGCTTATTTGGATCGGGAAAATGGATCGTAAGAAAAAATCAGTAATAGAAGAGCTTCACAAGCCAGCTCGTCGTAATTATCCTTGTAGAAAATATGATGTTCGTGGCTTGGATGGGACTTGGCAAGCCGATCTTGTTGAAATGATACCATATGCTCGTGAGAATGAAGGTCATAGGTACCTGCTTATCATGATAGATGTTCTCTTCAAGTATGCATGGGCTGGACCCATTGAATGAAAAACCGATGAAGACGTTATAGCATCCATGAAAGCTATTTTGAAAGAAGAAAGAGTACCAATAAACTTGTAAACCGATCGCGGTAAAGAATTCTACAACTCGAATTTCCAAAGTCTCATGCAAAAGTATAAGATCAATTTGTACTCTACCTACAGCAATCTAAAAGCTTCCATATGGGAGCGATTTAATCGCCCTTTAAACAATTCAATGTGGAAAGAGTTCAGTCTGCAAGGCAACTATAAGTGGACTCATATTTTACAAAAATTTCTTAAATCATATAACAATCGAAAACACCGAACCACCGGCATGAAACCAAAATATATAATTGCAGATAATGAACTTCAAGTGTTACAAAAATTCAAACGTAACAGCATCAAATTGAAGCCCAAATTTAAAGTCGGTGATAAAGTGCGTGTGAGCAATGCGAAACAAGAGTTTGAGAAAGGCTATACATCTAACTGGTCAACGGAGATTTTCACAATCATACGAGTAGCAGCAGCAAATCCAGCGACGTATCATCTCAAAGATTATCAAGATCAACCCCTTTCCAAAGGTTTCTATGAGCAGGAACGGCCAAAAACTAAACATCCAGACGTTTACATTGTGGAGAAGGTCTTCCGAAAGGGTGGAAATAAAAGTTTTGTCAAATTGTTGGGTTTTAACAACGCGCATAACAGTTGGATCAAAAATGAATGATGAATAGAGTATTTTTAAGTTGAAACGTACTATGTTTTGAATGAATTTTATTTAAAAAAAAAGAAAGAAAATATTTAATGTAATGTGATTAATTTACATAATGTTATTTATAAATATAAAAATAAAATTTTTCTTGTAATATGGTATGTGTCTAATAAATACTCAAAATTTAAAAGAATTGTGATTTATTATTTCATTTTACATGGTTAAGCATACGAACATTGTAAATGATTTCCATTGTATGTTACAAACAACTTACATTTATTTACTGCTTCAAGCAATTCATTATAGAACTGTTAATTTTCTAAGATAGCTGAGGATATCTTGTTTGGTAGAAAGATTTGAAATTCCTCTGTCAATTCAGCAACTATCTTTAACCCGAGCCTCGTGTTCGCCTTCCTCAGGTTGGTCACCATATAGTCTTGTCCTTGAACCATCTCGTTAAGTCTTCTAATGGAAGGGAAACCGTTATCGGCAATTCTGTTGAGTGCTGTGAGATCCATCTGCAACATAAAAAAAGAAAGAGAAATGTATTAGTTGTAATTTAAGTTTAAACTTTAGAAAAAAAATATGAAACGTGGGAGTTGGTTGAATGAAAATAATAAGATAAACGAAATAGGTTGAATAAAAAATCTATGAACCTTGAAAAGTATTTACTCTCTTGCTTGATAACTCTTCTGCTTCCTGACAGGCTCTCTTACTAGCTTGTTGGCGCTGATATCTTGCTGGTAGGCAATGCTTTCTCCAGGCGATGTAACCGTTGAAATGAGCTCTGAGTCCCGCAACGGCTCCTAATATACGTTCTCTTGTAACAGCTATACTATAATGACCCCAAAGAAGAGTTTCTGTTTGACCAACCTGCAAGTATTGCTTATCGTCGTGAGCACTAAGGGCAACCTTAAATTATTTTTCCATATGATTTCATGATGGTATGACCTAATATTTCTTTGCTCACAATTCATGCATATGTTTTCACGCAGACACTCAACATAATCGTCAAATGATATTGTAGTCTTGACAACTAAGCTCTTGTCACCCTTTGCTTTCTCCAAAGGTTTATAATCTTGTATTATAACACTGTACATTTTGCTGCGTAGTCCAACGAATTCCAACATCACTTTAGCATTGCATTCGTCCTTCATTAAACCAACGATTTTTTTATTTTCTTGTGTTATGTTAAACTCATTGTTACTGGTATAGTCCTATGTATCGAACTCTCCAATATTCTCTCTTATGACGTTGTACATATTTACAGTAGTAACTTGATATACCGGACTATTTGTGTCAGTATATAAAAGCTTGCACTGGTCTCCTACACGACTTTTCATAAAGTCGTAGTGAAATCGATACACAAGTGTCTTAGACAAATCCAAAACACTCAATTCAACATATATAGGTTTTCTTATGCAAATCTCACTACGTAGCAAGTGTATAGCAACGAGTTGCTCATTACAAATATCACAGCTATGAAAATTTAGACGCGCAAAAGGAACTTCTGTACCATAGCGACCTTCCCACTTGCTAAGAAGCTTCACGTCTACTCGCTTGCGCCCATTTTCCATGATTTTTCCATAAACCGCATTATCGAATAACTGAAAAATCATTTTCTCAGAGTCATTCCTAACATTTTTCCGTTTTTCACTTTTTAAGTCTGTGTATTTTTTTAACCATGTGCTCTGATTGAACTGTAGTGTTCGATGTATTTTTGCTATTCGGAGACCATGGCTCACAGCTTGTTTTGGAGCGCGATAATAAATCACATATGGCTTTTTAGCCTACAGCATCGTCATCAATTTTTTCTGTTTGGATCCAGGAGGTGATATGTGTTCGGCACAGAAAGGTAGATCTATGTGAGCATCATGTAGTTTTTCAGGATACTCAAAATCAACTTCTAGTATGTCACCAATTTCCGCATCATCTGCTCCACTTAAAATACCCACTGGACTTATATTTTGAACCCATTTAAAACCTGCACAGGGCAACCATACAAATTATTGTTATAATTTTATTATTATAATTATTGATACAAATTATAGGGTGTCATAGCCCAACTATACGAATTATTGACATCATAATACATGAGATACTTCTCATCATCATTAACTTCATAGCCTTCTTTCATATATGGGTCGTTGGCTTTAGCATATCGATTACAACACTGACTTATTCCACCTCGTATACCACACTCTATAAACATGACCATGTCAATGTCTGTCAATAACTCTAATTTAACCTGTGACAAAAAAATTTTTTTGTTTTTTTTTTTTGTATAATTAAAGTATTATTATAGTGTTCAACTGATGAATAACCGTGGTGTATTTTAACATGGCATCCCAAGTTAAGCCAGGTGCTGTATAATAATGTGCTTGGTCCAATTCGTATGCATCAAGACCATTATTACGGAAGTTTTCGAATACTTCAGCGAGTAGTAAAACATCTGTTTTGAGATACAAGTCAGAATACTGCCCTATTGTTTTGATATTGAACGTTTTCCAAACGTTTTTGGCATGCTGATACTCGTCGTCAGATATATGAGACTCATACAAACTGCTATAGAAATGATCTTTTGAAGGTAAATTTTTCTCTGCAAGCTTCCAAAAAGAAGATACGTAATCGTATGGGAATACTCCTTTTCTTTTTAAAAAGCTGATTTGCTCGATGGTAAATCTATTATCTTCTTAAAATACTTTCTCCAATATTTTATGCTTTTCCAGGTATGACGACAGCTTTTCCAGAGAAAAAGCTATAAATTTGAAAGAGTCAATAAATCTTAAACGAATTTCCGTTCCTTCGACATATTTCGTAAATGAAATATATTTCTCCTTGGTTTGGGGTAGAAGTTGTACTCGACCAGGAAAGCTGGTTGACAGTTCCTTAATAAACAAGTGTGCATCGCATCCACTTAGATTGTAAATGGGTAATGGGTATCATCTTCGAGTCTTGATAATTTAAGTTGCATTTATCGTGTGCAGGGCCGCGGTATCGAAGCAATAAAAAAATTTATTATAATGAAAAAGATGTAATCATAAAGAAGCAAAATGGAAATACTCACTTTCCTGTAAGATGACAATGATCTCTCACTTTCGTATCATTTGGAGTAAACGGTTAATTGACACGCTGTAGCTTTATCGAATTCAACTCGTTCTCCAAGCGTCAAATTCAACATTTCCAGTGGATTTTCGTGTAATTCTTCTAATTTTAATGCAAGAGAATGGAGATTCTTTACAAACCACTTTGCAAGCTCTTCGACTGCTTCTCCGCTTTGTCTATAGCTCTTGTATTCCGACTTTTCAATATTATAGCTACACTTTGTAAAATATTCTATGCTGAATGCTCTATGATGCTGATAAGAACGCTCGCTCTCAACTAGTTCGAGTAAACACTCAAAGTCTGCGTATACTGTGAAAGGTACACGGTTCTTATACGTAAAGTTATTAAACTCAAGAACATGCTCAGTTCTCTTTTTATTAGGAATCGTAATTTTACACTTATTTATATTTTTACAATCGACTTCATGCTCTTCTACCTTTGGCATTGACCAAAAATAATAAAGGCTGTAATCACATATGTATGCTCTATGATTATGTATGGATAACTGTTTGCTTACCAAACGAGACAAATTTTTAATCCAAACGTACTGATATTTATATTCTATATCATCATCTTCTTTTTCCTTATCCGTATTTTCGTCCACATCAAAGCTTTCAATAAGTAAAAGATTGACATGCTTCTATTTTTTCTCACTAGTCAGATGATTAGGTAGAACATCATAAATATCACCTGTTATCTTCAAGCAATATATGTTCACAGAAATTTCATTCTGTTTTTCAAACTTGCTTATGTTCCTTGGATTCACGGGAAATTCAATACCATCACATCTATAGGTATTTTCATATTGGACATACTTAAATACACGTGATGCAGTATACTGTGCTGGATGCACAGCAGACAAGACTGCCCACTTAAAACACTGCATATTTTTGTTTACCACATTCACGCAAGCTTTTTTATTTCTTATACAATTAGGTAGATCAATAAAAGAAATGCTTCGCATGGGATTTAGTTTCTTAATGTTAACGACTAGATTGAGTATAGAGCTCAAGGACCAACCAGATTCTTTATCTTCGAAATCTTCCATGTCTCTCTCGATTGGCTGTCGCACATACGTTTCGAACCACTCACTTAAATCTGTAGTTTGATAAATGACATGAGACTTTGTGTTACAATTCTTTCGATTAACATTCTCCACATCGTCTTTCACAATTACATATTCAGCGGCTAACGTTGTATTCACTTTTAAAGACTCATGCTCCGTAAGAGTCTGCTAAACTCGTTCAATAAAATTTTTTTCTGCGTCTTTTAGAAACTTTCTAAGATCTAGAGGTTTTAAGTTCACTATCACAACAGTCTTTATTATGTTTCCAAAAGCACTATTTAAGTCATCCCAACTAAGAGATGTGTCTTCAACAACCTCTCTACCAGCAGCAGTCGCTGCTATTCCCGCACGCGAAACTATTGCAAACGTACTTGGTTCATTCTTAAACGCTCCAATAGCAGCTGTAATTTCTTCTAGCACATTTAATTCAGGCTGCCGCTGCTTAAACACTTGTGATTCGTTTTCAAACGCTTCTTCTGATTCGTTTTCGAACGCTTGAACGGCTTCCACTACTTCTAAATGATCGTGTAGTAGCTGCATAGAAGTTTTTAGCAGCACCGAAGCAGCTTGAAATATCTGTTTGTCAGACGTCGTTACATCTCGACGTTGACTAAAATCACTAGCTTTACGGAGCACTTCACATATCATACCCAATGCTTGACGTACATAAAAAGCATGGACTCCGTTGCTTACGATTAGTTTTTGAAACCCTCACAAATCATGAGCTGCATCTTTGAAATATTGCGCAGTAGTCGTGACTAATCTTATCTGCCTATTCAGTAGTTAGGTCGAACGACTCTGAAGAACTGAGATTCTCTTGCGAAAGAGCCTCCTTTTCGTACACATCTAAGGGGAATTTTCTCAAAAATCATTTTTTCAAAAACCGATAACTTGCGTTCTAATCAATATAAAGACTTGAAAATTAAATCAAAGGTAGGTCTTGTAGCCTTTAACAACCACATCAAATTTCAAGAGGATCTGTTGTAAACTTTTTGCAAACCGCTGCAAAAACCATAAAATCGTATTTATCTCTAAGTTTTAAGTCTCAACTTGTATTCATGGATATTAGAAATTAACAATTTCATTAAGGGATGGTCATCGTTAAGATAAATTTTCCTTGAAATATTTTTCAAAATTTATACAAAAACAATTAAACGAACATTTTCTACAAGTGATGAAATTTGTATAGAATCTAAAGCATCTGCACTCAATCAATCTGAATGAATTTGTAGTAAAAAGTTGTATAAGTAAATGCATAAGTAAAAGGAAAATGAAAAAATTTCATTAAATATGGTAAGCGTTAAGAATGAATTTTTTTCCTGACTAGTTTAAACACTTCGAAGTAGAATAGTAGATACATTGCTTCAAAATAACATTCTAAACAACTTTTAACTCTTGTGTATTGTTGCTAGGATGCTTGGAAATAAAGTTATGATGGATATAAAGTTAAGCACTTGCTTCGCTAGATAAAAAATCTCTTTGCATGTGATCAATTCTAACTTTTTTTTCAAGCATCCTAGTAACAAAACGCAAGAGTTTAAAGTTGCTTATGATGCTATTGTGCAGAAAAATATCGACTTTAAAAATGCTTAAAGTAGTCATGGAAAAAATTTTTTCTTGATAGTAGCTAGATTAATGAAATTTCTCATCTTCAAAAAATTTTTTTTTTTTTTAATTGGTAAAAGCACGTTAAATCAAACTTTATGTAGTGAATGTATGCATGCAGGTATATTAATAAACTTTATGTTATTTTCATACATATATTTATACACCAATTATGTTACACTGTAGCAATAATTATAAAAAAGTAATATATTTTTATTCTGCTGGAATATTTTTAATATATATATATGTATTTAAAATAAACACAGAGAGATTGTTGAGCTATAATTAACACGCTTTTATAATAATTGAATCAAAATTCAAGCAACTACATACTTTTTTTGTACAGTGTTGGAAAAATGTTGGTTAGTTTTGACTTTTTTGTCGTTAACGACATTAGAAGAATTCGTCAGTTTTACCATTTGTAGTCGGTTATTCCGCTTTCTTTTTACTGTAACCACATTTTCTGCGCCTAGAGAAACTCTGAGTTTTCCTAAAGTTGGTGATGGAACCGAAACGAGAATTTCCTTGGCTCTTTCTTTTCTCACTCGAGCTTTTTTTTTCACTAGCGACGAGAGTTGACTATCAGGAGACATCATCTCGGCAAGAGACAGCATGGGCTTGCCCAGGGTGGGCTCTGCTTCAGGTGGTGGTGTTGTATATGCAGTGACGAGGCTGGACTCTACTCGCGGCGGTGAAAAATTCCCTGCAGCTAATTACGTGCGTTCGCGCCATCTTCTTTTGCGTCGCTCAATAGCAGCAGCTGTAAAAACCTTGCCCATTGTCGATGATGATGATGACTGACTATTTATACAGGCAGCATCTAATGCACTGACTGTGTGACTGCGAAACTACGCAAGAGTCTGAATTTGCATACATCATATCTTCTTTTAAGCATTATTGTGATTGTTTGCAATGACTGTTATATCAAATGGTGCGACAGTGCCACGTTGGCACATATAGTAGCGCAGAATTAGGTTTTCGGATAAGGAAATTCCTGTTAGGCTGAAAAAAATTTTAAACTGTAGTTTTCAAGAATATTAACAAATCGTAACAAAATTGAACTCCTGAAAATTAAGGAAACGTCCCCAAAAAAAATTGTAAAAATGGTCAAAACAGGTTTTTTGCTTCTAGCCAAAAACCTGAAAATCGGACAAAAAAGTCGTGAAGGTAAAAAAGATGCGCAATTCTAAGACGAAAAAAATGAGACGTTGTGGGCTTAAATCGCTTGAGCCTTTTTTTCGCAATCCGCAAAAAACCTCGTTTTTGGGCCATTTTTTCAAAAATCGATAACTTACGTTCTAATCAATATAAAGACTTGAAAATTAAATCAAAGGTAGGTCTTGTAGCTTTCAACAACCACACCAAATTTCGAGAGGATCTGTTGTAAACTTTTTGCAAACCGCTGCAAAAACCAAAAAATGGTCCTTCCGCAAAATGGCCCCAAAAAAGTTGTTAGCCAACATAGGGCAATTTTGCAAACAGGATCTCGTTCTTCGAGGGTCACTCTACAACGTGTCAAAACGCCGTTTCATTTGACGCAGTGTAAGTGCCAAAAAAGTCGATGGTAAAAAACAGCAATT
>JAPYYV010009078.1:3274-16069 GCA_030522625.1 Copidosoma aretas | reverse complement strand
TAAAATCGAAAAATACACCCTAAAGTGGCGTTATTGGCGGTACTTACCTAACGTATACCTATTAGCTCTAATACACACTTTTTTATGGACGGGAGCCAATTCGACCGAAAACCTTAATGACCCTTATCGGCCCGGGAGCCAACTCGACACTATCATGACTTATGGGAGCGAACTCGACATCTCCGCAGAAATAAGATCAAGTGCAAAAGAATAATCAAAATACGACTCACCGAATAGATATTTTTCATTTTTGGATGTATTTTTTTTTTTTTTTTTTTTTCATCCAAAAGTGTCGTGTATGAAGTAATAGTATATAGGTAAATTGTAATCCATACCACATAACTAACTCGCTCCAAAGATGTGTGTGCACCCATGACTGGCACACATTTACAAGAGGCCAAAAAAAACGCAGTCACTATAGCAGCTTAAGCAACAAGTATTATGTATATCAGTGTCTGAGCCAAGGCATTTCTATAACACAATGTATTAGCAGTAACGCAATAATAATGCACTGCCAGTGCGAGATGTATAACTTATATTCTCCTACGCGAACGAAACGGCAATGAACAATGTCTTCTCATATTATAACGTGTAAAGTGCGAAAAATATCTTCGAAATCGAAATGTTTATGGTTTATTGGCCTAATTTACCAAAAATATGCATGATACGCTTGCTTATCATTTGTATTAAATGCCATATTTCTCGTTTTCATGAATTCATAAGGTTCTGCTAACAACGATATGTATGTCCACGGAAATATTAAAGTGTTTGTTTGTAAGCTTTCGATTTCGATGACTGATGCGATTTTATATATTTGTACATATTTATACGTAACTTTTTGAGGGAAAGACAAAACCCAAACAAAAAAAAAAAATAAATAAAAATTTGAAATAAATCGGGGCAAGTAAGACTGATGTATAATCATTTTCAACAAATACTTTATCTGTCTGTAAAATCTAACAAGAAAGAAAGAATTCATCTTATATTTTGAGGATCAGTTGACACGATCAACGCTCATTCCAATCATGTACTTTTTCTCATGTATTTCGTCTTAAGTGATAACACGAGTGAATACTTTTCACAGGTTCTGACTGATTTTTATACTATGAAATGCATGTATTTACAATTGACATTGATGGTGACATGTACCTATCATCATTATTATTATTACTATTATTACTATTACAGCCATGATAGGCCCCGACAATATAAGTACATGAGACTAGCGAATTGTAGAAGTGTGAGTTGATCTGATAAAATAATGGAATAAAAATTATACAATCTAACACCAGCTGTACCTAATTATTTCATTGAAGACTTAAGATTAATTATAATTTTTATGTATTTTATCATTGTTATTATTATTTGACCAATATTACATGTTGTATCTGTTGTTCATGTTTTTTGATAATCCATAAAATGATGAATACAACTCTCATTCACTGACTTATATTTATTCCACCTACATTGACGTTTTTCTTTCAACTAAATTTAAATGTACCTTATCGTTACATTGGGAAACGAAAAGCATGTCAAGTATTAATTCTAATTTAAAAAAATAAAGCTATTGAAGTATGGAAGCAACTTAACCTATATTTTATCTTCTTGAAAATTATATAATACGAGGACCAAACGTTTGAAAATACTTTTGAAAGCTTAATGATATAGTTTTCGATTAACTTAAAACAGTTTCACTGAGTTGAAGGTTACATCTAATTATGAAGTATGTCATGAAAAATCATCTGAATACATAAGTACATACACTGATTGAAATTTTTATTTTCCACATTAATCATATACTTTTAGATAATACAAGAAATAATAGTTTGTGTTCGTAACTGCTGAAAAGGCTTGTGGATCTACTCAAGATAAAGACAGATTAGTGATACTTGTAATTCTTGTGGTGCTTAATTCTCTTGTAGTTAAAGCAATAGAACAAAAACATTCCAGCAAAAGTCAGCTGGAAGAATGGTGCTATTCCAGTACGCTTGGGCTGGACATACTTGTGTTGCCAACGCCACCATGCTCTCGAGCAAATGGCAGCAAAGCTCTGTGGACTCTTGTTGCGTCTTCCAAACCAGGATCCTATTTCATTGAGCTTCAGCTCACTGAATGGCGTATCCTCTGAGGAATTACCACAGATTTTTATAAGTGTTTGATCAATCAACATGAGATTAGTCGAGTAGAGGTGATTCTATATGGATTGATTAACTGATTATGTACAGGGAGAAAGAAAGAATTACATTGAACGTATACTTAAACACATATTCATGTGATTTTGGTTTTGACAAACAGATAGCAGAAGACTACTATAGTTTGAATGAAAAATTCTAGGTTAGATTTTTACATTGCCCTGAAACACAACTTTGACTACGGACATCAAGCCGTACGACTTTCTAGCCGCAACGAGTATAACGTTAACCAAAAAACGAAAACATAGTTTTGTGAGGAGAAGAAGTCAGTACCTTATGAGTACAGGAAAAAAAAAGGTCGAATTTCTTACTTGGGCCATAGAAGCGAGCCGGATCGTAGGGTCCGTGGACGGCGCGGTTGTACTCCGCGGGATAGTCACCGAAACCCATGTTGCAGACGTGCGTCGAGCCTAACGGTCTTGGACACCAGTTTCCTGACGATGACTTTGATTAGCTGGTTAAACTCAAACACCCTAGACCTCCTCCGCAGAGCAGATCCACAATCGACGAAGACCTATAGCTTACATAAGCGCTCAGCTGATCGCAACGATTCGTCTGCTGTATAGTGACCTATATATATATATATACATAGGCGACTGTGCGTGGCGCGAGGCGCGAGCGTCGGTATTATTTCGATTTATTTATCTACATCGTGCGATTCGTGCGGCATCCGCGACGATGCCGATGATAGTGCAGATAACAATTTTAATAACCAGTTGCGGAACTCGCGGGGCGTCTGAAGGCATTGGTTTAGCAAACAGAGATGACTCCGATTTTTGTGTCTCATCCTCGTTGGTGATCCGTCCTGTGTTATAACTCCAAAGCTCGAGGTGCTGGAGGAGATGACGAGCCTTACGGCGATTCCGCTCATCTCGCGGCTCTCATCCAGGGTTATCAGAATTCTCGGCTGTAATCCTGGGCCGATGACTCTTCAGGGCACGAACACCTATCTCGTGGGCACCGGCTGCAAGTGCGTATGCGTATGTATGTACTTGCACATAACTCATTTTACCACACTTGCTTTATTGTTTGTTTTTATTTTCGTGAAAACCGGCACATTAAGTACCTAGGAAAAAATATTCGGATGACATTTCACAACGTATTTGGTCAGCCATAATTTTAGGAAACGCTTGTATTAACAACAATATACATTTGGGGCTTTGAATGCAAATATTTTTATATTCTGGATTAAGGGTTTGTCAATACAATTGTCAAAGTTAATTTCCCCAAATGGATGTGCATACAATTTTTTAGTAATTGAGCATACAGGTAAACATAAATCCAGCTGAGCAAGAGGCGCAGGCATACCTTGCTGCTATGAATGTTGTTATTACTTGTATAGCCTTGGTGATGAATGTATTAATAATGCTGTACGTGCAAGAGAGTTGTCTTCCACAAAATTATTTGTTTATTTATTTGTTGAATTAACATTGATAATCCCTTGCAACTAAGATAACAAAGCAAACCCCGTACTTGGAAATTTTTCAGATTGATTAAAAACTTCTTTTTTGAGAGAAAAATACTTGTTCATGTTTTAGCAACCTCTCCATGTCAATTGACAAATCTGAAAAACTCACTTATTGTTTTCAAATAATACATGAGAATTGAAAATTCACCTAACTCCAATTCAGTAACATGAAAACTTTTTTTCTTCGTCACTTACCCATATCGCACAGCTAATCAATTGCGACTTTATCTGTACAAAGTAGAGAAATACAAAAATTTAATAGTGCCCAAGACTTTCAAGATCTTTATCATGGTATGCTTGTCATGTGTATTCAAGTGTCCAAGAGCGTAAGTATTCCTAAAAATGGGTTTTAAAAAATGCCTGCTTTCTAAACACCCATTGGCACTAAATTCCTGCGCCCACTTTCTCACAATGCGCTCGCAAGATCACGTGAAAGTTACCAACGCTGCAGAGCCACTCGAGCCCCAAACTTTGCCGACAGGCGCGTCCTGATCGATACCGGCGACGAGCACACGTCCGGCGACTACACGAAACTCCTCGGGGACGTCCTCAGCGACGAGGACGCGACGATCGAGCACCTCGTGGTGACCCACTGGCATCACGACCACATCGGCGGCGTCTCGGCCGTCCAGCAGTTGCTAACTTCCAAAGACTCGCACCCGGCGATGGTCTGGAAATTCGACCGGGCGATCGGCGATGCGGAAGAAGAAGAAAAGAGAACCGCCGCCAGCAGCTGGAGCAGGTCCATGGAGGACGAGCAGCTGATATCGGTCGAGGGCGCGAGTATGCGGATACTCCACACGCCGGGCCACACGACGGACCACGCCTGTCTCGTGCTCGAGGAGGAGCGGGCCCTGTTCAGCGGGGACTGCGTGCTCGGCGAGACTTCGGCGGTCTTCGAGGACCTGCACGACTACATTCTGTCCCTCCGAAAAATCCTGGCCGTCGGCTCTGGGCTGATTTACCCGGGCCACGGGCCCGTCGTGCAGGACCCCAATTCGAAGATCCAGGCCTACATCGAGCACAGGAAGAGGAGGGAGGCGGAGATCCTGGACTTTCTCGCGAGCAGGAGAGGCGAGGGGCCCTGTGCCGTCATGGGCATCGTCGAGAGCATTTATAAGGTCGATTGGTTTTTTTCCAGATTTTTTTGGCAATTTTTGATCGATAACAACTCCCTCGTGACTCTTGCCGCTATATATTATAATGTACTTACAGGGTACGCCGAAGATTTTGTGGCCAGCGGCAGCGAAAAACGTCAATAATCATCTGACGAAACTTTTGAAGGAGAAGCGCATTGTTCGCGAAAACGACAAGTGGTCGATCGGATGAGAATTCCGACAGATCGTCCCAGGCGTCGACGGTGGTAGAAAAAAACGTTCAAGACTTTGCCAGACGTCGACGAGATCAGCTTTGTGTATTGAAAAAATGCACACATTTATTTACTGTAAAATAAAAATTCTGCTAAAAACTTATAAAAAATGATTTTTTAAAGAATTTTCATTCCTTTTGCACATAAAAATCACATTACGCATACAGGTATAGAAAAACAAAAAAACCAGTCTAGGCCGTGAACTCACATCGTACACAATTAAACTTAAAACAAAATCTTAGAAATTAAATTCCGTTGACGAAATCGGCACGTATATCAATAACATAGGAATGTGCAAGAGCCGACTGACGCTGAGCTAGAGTTCAAAGTCGGAGCTCGACTTTTATTTCGATTTAGCTTAAATGTATAGTACTTATACAAGACAACAGGTGGGACAGACAGATTATACTGCTCTTAATAGTTTTCAAAATTTAGCACAGAAACTACAACTCTATACAAAATGTACATACCTCGAGGGCTTCGATTTTTCAACCAAAATAGAATTATAATTGTGATTGTTAGCGATCCAGCCCCCAAATAATGGAAAGCGTGACTTATTGAGCTTAGCTCTGGTTTTAATGTCAAGCTTTTGCACATTCTGAACGAAAAAAAAAATATAATAAAAACGATGAACGACTAATTAAAATGCTCAAGAGCGTCGATACGTGAATTTTTCTAAGTAAATGTGTCCAAACATTTATTCAATCGAAAAGTATCGACGATGTACAGGCGTAATTAATAGGCTTTTAGTTTTTCTTGGAACAGTCAGCTTTTGATACACAAATGTAATTTTATAATTGATATTCCTCTGATACAAGCACTTTCATGAGAAATATACGTAACGATATCTTAAAACTACAATCGTTGGGCCTCTTGACGTGAATTAAAGCTATCCATATAACTTTAACCAGCTCAAACAGACTCTTGTAAGAGGAACTTGAGGAATCATCGATGTTTTTGTATCAAATCACCGTATAAAATCTTTGTATGAAGAATTGTGTTTAGATTTTTTTTCGCTCAATAGTAGTAGTACTTATAACCGACTGACAAGACCCATAAATTATTATTTTCAGCGTCACCCCCTGAATGAGAGAGGATAGAAAGCACCTTTACAGCACTATCTCATCAATGTTTCTTTTCTGAAACATTTAAAAAAGTGATTACATAATATTACAACGAAACATCTATCAAGCTCTTTTTTTAAACACACTTTGATAAATAACAATTTATTTTTTTTTTAACTTTGTTTGCGGACTGTTAAATATAAATGGACATTAAAAAATATATAAACAGATGTGTGTCTGCTCGAATTACACAAAAATAGATATTTACACACAGTGCTTACTTTTGTTTCTCTTTGGATAAACTTACAAAATTATATAATCAATGTATATAATATATAATTTTTCTTTGTAAATATCCTCTCGTTTCCTTCTCTCTTTCTCACTTTGTTTCGTCGTACAATCAATATTATATGTATACTTCCAACTACAGCGGTCATAAAAAACTTTATGACATAATCTCTCTTACATCTTTATCCTACGTGTACAAATATTATCAGAGTTGTTTATAGCATTAACTTATAATCACATAAAACGAGGAGCACATCTTATCAGTTGCCTTCATTCCGAAATACCCTCCGTACTTGAAAAATTATTCTCTTTTTGACACCACTTTAGGTCGCTTAACGCTTGTTCCCACCTACAGATGCACCTCTGTGAACGCTCGCTCTCCACTTATTTTTTTTTATTTTATTTTTTCGTTTTTCATAATATTCTTCAGTATTAATTAACAACAAATTCCATCGATCATTCTAAACGAAACAAGGAAATATCTAAAAACTATGATAATAAACAAGTACACTTCAATAGTAAGGCGAAAAAAAATTAAAAATTCGGACAAGATGATTCAATTGATGTAATGAAATCGAGTCATTCGTCAAACGGTGGCCTTACATAAATCTGAAGCTCAAAATAAATTGAGTACTCATCAATCAGCACATAACATCGTCAGATGATACATATATATATATATATATATATATATATATATATGTGTGTGTATATGTATGTATGTATGTATGTATATATTGTATAAGCATATACATCTCGACTTTAATAATTATTGGCATCATTAACTTTTTAACATTTATAAATATACTATTTCAAATAAATAATTCTTTTATACATTTTTCGCATACTTCGTCGTCCGTTTTCGTATTCCATTTGCCAAATCAGAATACACAATTTTTCAATTAGTCAGATCAAATCAGTTCAAAACGACCTTATTTATCATAGAGTTTCAAGTAATAAATGAAATAAATTAACGCAACAGAAACATGAGTTTACATCTAGATGAACATTCTAAATTGGTAAAAAAAGTGGCCTGTGTAAATAATGTGTTCAACTTGAAGACAAATAGATGATCCTCTATTGAACTCCGTCTACTCAGTGGATTTCTATAGCAAATCGCAAAAAATTGGTTTCTTGCACTCCTGTTCCATTTAATATGAGAATTTGATAATTAATTAAGTACACTGATCCCGATAACAGTCAATTTTTGAAATTAAACTTTAAAATTGTGTAACTATAATACAATTTTTTTTGTTTCTTAGAATCGTAAAAACAACAAATTTAATCTGACTGAATGAATACAATTTTAATACTTGGTACGAATCCTGAAAGGCACGTTTTATTAATTATTTAATATATTTAAACACAGCATAAATCGATAATCTCTCAAAATTTACGTCGACCAAAATAATTCAAAAGTATTGGGCAAAAATAAATTTTATGTATTAACTAAATAAAGTTTTGCTTGTACAGCGTTTCTTCTTTTTCTGCTACTTAGGCGTGCTCAATTTTTCAATATTCACTAAACATTTTTCTTACAATAAAAGGCGATAGTAAAGTCTTACATCAATTTTCACGAGGTTTAATGTGCTTAATTCTTAAGTTCTATACACATTCATAACTACAAAGGAATACAGCCACGAACCTCAGTCTTATTCCTTACAAAATTAACAAAATATAACTCACGTTTGATATTTCATTTGATTAACCAGAAATTCGCATAAAGTATGCATCTGCATCTATGTTTAATTGAACAATCACTGAGTCTCGTTTCTGTACCTTTTTTAACTGACAATAAAAATAATAACAATAATGGAGATGATGGTAATAAAAATAATAATAATAATAATAATAATAATAATAATAATAATTATTATAGCAGGGATAACAATAAAGTAATAATAATAATAATAATAATAATAATAATAATAATAATAATAACGATGCTAATAATTATAATAGTAATAATCTACAAAGAAAAAAATAGCATGCACCGCAAGCAGAAAACTCAACGACACGTGATCAGGTTGAAACAAGCTCGGGCTCCCGATAAGAGAACAAAAATAAACCTAAGCGAGAAATTTTTGCAGACTAAATGAGGAATCCACTCTGTGGATCGAAACAGCCCGAGTTTAAGTAGTTGAGCAGATCGTGGTCTGTCATGAGTTCCTGCGAAATCATACCGTTGGGGTTGCCGTCTGGCCTCCTGACCACAGCATTGACCTGCGGCACCACTTGCTGGTTGACCACTGTTTGTTCCGACTGCTGCTGCTGCATCGGCACCGGTTGCTGACCGACCAGCGAGGCCCGGTCGTTTGGCGGCGCCTGCATCTGCATCGCTCCGATCGGCGGGGACTTGCTTGCCACCTGTTCGACAATCGTCTGCTGTGCGGCCGGCGACTTTGGCAGGATCCCCTCCATCGCGCTGTTCATTAGCTTTGCGCTCTGAAAGTTGAAACGATCGTATTTTCGACATGGTTTCATACTGTCCTCTATATTCGAGGTAAGAAATGAATACAGTTGGAATATTTTACATATATATTAGACAAATTAATGCATTCCGCAAATTGAAATAACATTTTTGTAGGTTATCCAGACACGGAGATCAAACTTGCCCCGATGGGAATGTACTTATAAATGAATTAATTCGTATACCTCCGTCGCAACGTTGTTTAGTATGTTCTTGGTGGCGATGATGGCGTGGGCAGTTGTGGTAGTTATGGGCTTCGTGTTGTTGATAATGTCCTGCGTGGCGTTGGTTATGACGCTGTTGATCGCCATTTCGGCCTCGTTGGTGAGCCGCTGCTGGCTGGGCTCCTGGGATGCACCACTGGCCAGGGCCGAGCTCGCCTCGGCGACGAAGCCCGCGGGCTGGTTCAGCATGGAGCTTATGTCCTGCTGGACTGCCTGCTGCATGGCCTGGGCTGCCTGGGCCTGTTGCACGGCCTGTTGAACCGCCTGAACCTGCTGAACCACCTCGTGCGTCGCCTGCTGCACGGCCTGCTGGACGACCTCGTGTGTTACTTGCTGCATGACCTGCTGGACCTCGGGCTCGGTGGGCGCCACGGTCTGGGCATTTTTGACCGCCATCTGTACAGCCTGGGCGTGAGCGACAACCTGATGGACAACCTGTTGCTGCGCCTGCTGTACCGCCTGCACAGCTTGCTGCTGAGCCTGGGCTACCACCTGCGCACACGAGTTGTTCATAGTTAATACTTAAAACCTTTATATAAGAGCTGATTTACTAAATCAGTGACACGCACCTGCTCAACCTGCTGAGCGGCCTGAGCCACGACCTGTTCGACTTGCTGGACCTGCTGCTGGATGGAGACGGGATCCTGAGCCAGGGCCATGCTGGCCACCGCGTTGGGTATCACGTCGTTGGCAGTGACCTGTAGGGTACTGTGTGAGTTGACGCTTACGCTCGAATTGACGCTGGCTACCGCAGCCGCGGCGACTGCCGTGACAGCTGTGCCGATCGGCGAGTCCTGCATGTTAGGCAGCAGTGCCGTGTTTATCGATTTAAGCAGGCCGTTGTCCTGCGTCGGGTCCTGAACTTGAACCGAGACGTTGGACACCACGCTGGCATTGCTATCGACACTGCAGCATCGGGAGGACCACGTTATATTTTTTCGGACGGAGATGTCAAATACAGGAGAGAGAGAGAGAGAGAGCTAACTTGCCTCAACGGAGAAATGCTGGCCGTGGGCATGAGAGCCTCGAGCAGCATGTTTTTCACGGGCAGGGTTGGACTCGACGTAGCCTGCTGTGGACTGACGACGATGGTCTCTGGCGGGACCTGGCTGATCATCGTGTTCGGGCTGGAGTTGGCGGCTCTGAGAGGCGAGACGATCTGGTGGTTGTCGAGGGGCACCGCAGCTGACGCCTGTACCAGAAGGTTAGCCGGCTGTTGTTGTTGATGCTGCTGGCTCGTTGCTATTATGGAGGCTCGAACGAAGTTGGCGTCCTGCAACGGATAATCATACGGCCGAAATTGTACAGACGTATACGCTCTGTTCACCACCACTACGCTACAGCTATAATTATACTGCGAGCTCAAACGCGCAACAATCGTAGAAGGGGCCGACAACAATGTCGAAGCAACATCCACTCGAGCACAAACATGCCATCGGAGGAAGGAGTGAAAGAAAGAAAGAGAGAGAAAGACGACTCGTAATATATACCTGGACCTCGGCCTTCTTGGGAGTCGACTCGATCTGGTTGAGGTACTTCTCGATGCTGTGCCCAGTCTGAGCGGGCAGTGGCTGGTCGGCGGGAGTAATGGCGAAGCTGCCGAGGCTCCCGTTCCCAATGCCGTTGAACTCGGACTGGTGGTGCTTCATGCGCAGATCCACCACACCCGTGCTCTGCATCCCGTTAGCCAGGCTCGCGTCGCCCGTCAATATCGGACCGTTGTCCTTGTTTATGTGGTGCGGGCTCAGTACCTTCGCCTGCATACAGGACAAAAGTACATAGCGAGGCACGAAATTTTGATTAATTCGGTGTGGCTTTCGGAAGTAGAGATTTGTAGGCAGATCGGTCACAGAAGATGAAACAGATTCTCTCACATCACATGCACGTCGGGTTCAACGGGATGCTCGTCTCGAAATGAAAATTATGATGGACGATAAAAAGTGGCTCACCTGTGAGGCTTCCTGCATGCCGGCAAAGGCGGACTGCTGAGGTTGGAGCACGACCTGGTGCTGGCTGCGCATCAGGTCGACGACACCGAGCAGGCCGTCCTGGACCGGCGAGCCGTTCACGGCCACGGCGCCGCGCATCAGGCCCGCTTGCGAGGCGTCCCTCGAGTTCTCGCCGACGAGCTGCTCGAGGGCACTGGAGCTCGGGGCTTGGACCACGCCGTTCGGCATGCCTGACAGACTGTTCTCGCCCATGAGGCTGTTCTCGCTGTTCTCGTCGAGCACCTCGGTCTTTAGATTGTCCGGGATAATGAGCTGCATGCCCGAGGAGGGCCTGCGGCTCATCAGTGAGTTGGCTACTATGCTCGCCGGTGGGGGCATCATCACGTCGACGGACGATGCCTGGCCTGTTGTTGACTGGGAGCTCCAGAGCATGACTGGCGTCGGGGTCGGGACTTTGACGGGTGGGGGACTGGGATCGTTCTTGAGTACTTCGGAGCTGACCGCGTTAGCTGCTGCTGCTGCTGCTGCTGCTGCCGTGGATTGGATCGCCCCGAGGAAGCTGGTGGCTCCCACGCTCGTGGGTAGCAGGGCTGTCAAAGGGACGGGATCAATTGTCGTTCGTATTTTATTCTTTGCATAATATTGTACTTGGAAACGAGTGACTACCGGTCGATGTGACTTGGTTGGGCACGACTAGAGGCTTGGTGGACATCTTCGGCGCGAGGATGGCGTCGTTGCTGTTGGTCGTGACCAGACTAGCCGCGGTACTCTCGAGCTTGCCGTGGGAGGGAGTGGGAGGTGCCGAGGCGGCGGTGTAGACGAAGGCGTGGGGCTCGCTGGTCTTGCCGGACGAAACGGCGTAGAGCTTGATGCCGATCGTCTCGGCGGGGCCGAGATCCTGTCGCCTGTAGGGCGGCACTACGCAGACGAGGTGGGTCTGCTGGAGGAACTCCTTGTCGGGGACGACGGTGCACTCCCAGTGGGGCTCGAGGGAACTGCCCAAGTCGTCGCTGTCCAGCTGGAAAACTACGCGCGTGTCCTTGAGGAAGTTCTTGCCAAGGATGAAGAGCTCGAGGCTGCCCGTGCACGGGCACGAGGTCAGCGACTTTTTGCAGATCTCCGGGATTCCCGGCGGTTGGGCTGCAAAAGTTTGTTATTGTTATCATTACTTGCCTTCGATGGAACTTTTTTAATGAAAATTCCATTGTGCGTGGCACATGGTGGTCTTTTTTATCGGCTGTACGATTTCCGAGCAATGCACTTTTCCCATTTAAAACCGTTTTGAGGCACCAAATTATACATGTCGTTGGGATGGGGGGGGGTGGGGGGGTGGGGGGCGGGGGTCTGTGGGGGCCGGGGGGGGGGGGGGGGGGGGCAACTCGAATCTTTGCGCAAAGTAAGGCATTTTGGATCTTTGAGAAAAGGGGGAACAACTCGGCTTAAAATAAAAAAGAAGAAACTTGTTGATAATGGGACGTTTCAAGACGATTACGAATATTTGTGTGGTGCAAGATTAGCCAAAAAAATCCATAACGCAGCCTGTACGATTCCACTGCGTTTTTTTGCGCAAGCACTAATGACGAAAAAACGGCCTCGCGTAATAAATCATCACGTTTCGAAGGAACTGTTTCTTCTAAACTCGCTCAACCGAGATAATGGAATAGTACCTACTGCAATTTCAAAGTCGAGTCATCCCCCTTTTTCCCAATGATCCAAGCTGTCTGGAGCCGAGCTCGAGTTGACCCCGTCCTCTTGACGACGAGCACGCATC
>JAPYYV010009077.1:0-12161 GCA_030522625.1 Copidosoma aretas | reverse complement strand
CCATCTCTGGAGGTGCTCCCAAATTTTGGCCGTAGCACTGATCCGGTTGACGCGTTTTGACCCATATATATATATATATATATATATATATATATATATATATATATATACCTATACACACATACTATATACACGATATACGTATACACACCATATTTATACGTGGCGGAATCTCAAGGCGAACGGTGGGAGTAGTATACAAACTATATAGTAGTATAGTGTACGCACGAATATATATATATATGTGTATGTACGTACGTACGTTCGTACGTACGTTTCTGCCGTTTTGGTGCCCAACTGAGGCGCGCCTAAAGAAGTTCTCACTTTAAAAATCAAAAAGGGTATCCCAGTTTTTCTTATAAGTGTTGATCGGTATCCGGAATGAAAACCAAGATTTTTTTAAATCTGTTGAATGAATCCAGAACTAGAACCGATTTTATACATACACCTACTACAATCCACGTATACCTGCATACTTAATTATTCGAATTTTATCAATTTGTACAAAAATTTAGTAATCTTTCAGAATTTTTATAGCAAAATACCCATAAGCATACATAAAGTTCAGATAAAATAAACTTGAAAAAAAAAAACATTAATTTTAGAAATTAAATAATATCAAAATAAAAACCGTTTCCCATCTATTGGCATAAAGCTCCCGCAATTACATATCTGATTTCTTTTTTTTGCTTTGCAAAAAATTCGTTTTGCCGTAATAAAAAATCACTTGATACTGTCTTTTGATTACTGTAGAATAAACTTTTTTTTCTTCATCGGTAATCGGTACCCAAAACCAGTCTAATTGTAGAAAAATCGATTTATTCAAAGAAATCTATTTTAGGCGCTCAATAAAATAAATATAAATAGTAATTAATTTACAGAGTCATATTTCTCCTTTTCAAGCAGTGATAATTATCTTAAAATTATGCCAAGATTAATTAAAATTGGTCGAGAAATTCCCGAGATATAGCCGATTTATTTCCAGCCTTCCTTACACCCACGCACACACAGATGAATAAATTTTTTTTAATTTATAAAATGCGTTTTTGGAGGAAATAATAGATATAATAGATTTATACATACGCTCACCTACACTCACGCACAGCCACAAATATAATTTTGAAATTTTTTGGAATATATGATATTTCGAATATTTTCATAATAAAAATAAATTATCTGACGTCTATGTGCAAAAAAATTATTATAAAAAAATATGAATTTTATAAATCAATGAATCAATATAAATAAAATTAAGCAATAAAACTGAATTTTGATTTTCAGACTGTAATTCGTACTCTAAAACAAAAGAAAAGGGCCTAGTTTGATTGAAATCCGTCAAAGGGAACCTAATATAACACGGATTTACAAACTCGCCTACTTATACGCAAACTCAAGTACATAAATTTTCTGATTCCTGTAAATTATGCTTTTTTTTTTAAAATTGCATGGTCTTTTATATTTTTCATCATGAAATAAAATTATCTCACATCTTTTAGCAAAAAAAATCGATTTTCTTAAAAAAATTAATTTTTTGAAAACTGATATATTAAAATAAATTAAAATCCATCAATAAAATTATAATTTTCTTTGTTAACATTGATTTCTACACAAAAATGGAAAAAAAAGCCACAATACATTGAAATCGGTCAACGGGAACCCAAGATATGACCATATAATACACTTTTATACTTACACCCACGCACATCTACGTACTTTAATTTTTCACATTTTTAAAGAATGCTTTTTTGTAGGAAATTTTATCATCTTTCAGATTTTTTTATCATAAAATGATAGTATCTCACATGTAATACTAAAAAAAAATCAACTTTTCAAGAATAGTAAAAGTTTCGAAAATTGATAAAATTAAAATAGAAAAAAAATCTATCAATGAAAATAAAATTATTATTTAGCTGTGATCGCTATTCAAAAACAGAACCAATCAGCCAAGGATAATTAAAATTGGTAAAGAGAAACGCAACACACATACGCAGACGTACATTTTTGCGGGAGTACTCTACTTAGATTGTAGACTGTAGAAAACGTATTTAGATCGTGTTCTTTCGATTTTCATTTTTTCGTCCATTACAAAGCTTCGTCTAGGAAAAAGCAAAAAAACAATCGATCAAATAAAATTGTTTTTTCATTGGTGATCAATATCTTAAAAAAAAAAAAACCTATATGTATCAAAATTAGTCGAAAGATTCCTAGGATATGAGCGATTTAAACACACGCACACCTACTTATAGTATATTACGTACCGAGTGAGCGAGGTTAAGAATGTCTTAGATTTTACGTGAATAAACGCCTGAGGCGAAGCCGAGGGTGGTTAATGTGAAATCTAACGCATTTCTTAACCTCCGAACGAGGTGCGTATACTATTTTTCTGCATACCCTCGTCGAGAGAGCTGATTTTCTGTTTTGGAGTAGGTCAGATATGAAGCTCTTTCGGCGGGGGTATGCAGAAAAATGATTTAAAATTTTTTTACAAAATGTACTTTTTGGTAGAAAATTTCATGGTCTTTCAGATTTATTATTATAAAAATAAATTGTTTTACATATAATAACAAAAAAATTAATTTCTTCAAAAAAATTATTTTTTAAACATCGATAAAATTAAAAGGAAAAAACCACTGCAAATTCAAAGCTTTCTCTATTATATATATATCTGATTTGTCTAATTTATTTTGGTAAAGCTTATTTTTACCTCGATCAAAAATTACTTTATTCTGTTTACTTTATAATTGTACAATTCATTTTGTTTCTATATCAGTAATCGGGATTTCAAACCAGTCTTATTGCAAAACAGTCAATTTTTTAGAAAAAACCGGTTGTAAAAAATTAATTAATCAATATAAACAAATCAATCCATGAAATCAGATTTTCAGTCCAGCAGTAATCATATGTAGAAACAGGAAAAGGTAAGAAGGATAATTAAATTTAAATGAAATCCTAAGACATGACCAAAAGCACAGATGGATAATAAATAAATCATTTTTATTATTTTTTTTTTTTTGAAAATCAAATTAAAAATATAGATCAAACATATTTTTTTTTTTTGCTGTGGTAAAAACCTAAGAATAAAAACAATAAGCCAAGATTTTTTGGAATGCTTTGACGGAATCCATAGATATTACCGATCATACATACGCCGCGCCGCAAACTAATACCCACGCACACTCACAAACTTAATTATTTAAATTTTTATAAAATATATTTTTAAACAAAATTTTATTATCTTTTAAACTTTCTATTTAAAAATACCTAAGAGCAAAGGTAAATAAAAGGATGTTAAAATTGATTAAAATCGCCAAAGAGTCTCGTGAGATTTCACCGATTTATACACTTACCTACTAATACCTACGCAAAAGACATATATAAATTCAAAATTTCTTTTAAAATATACTGTTTTTGAAATTAATTTCATAATCGTTTATATTTTTTGTTGAAGAATAATTTAAATCTTGTAGCAAAAAAATTAAGGATGTAGAAATTTTTTTTCGAAAATTGATAAAATTGAATTTAAAAAAATCTATGAATGGAATTGAATTTCGAAAATTTTCGAAAATTAAATAAAAAACAAATCAATTAATAACATCTTTTTTTTTTAATCAGTGATCGGTATTTATAAACAGAAATAATAAGCCAAGATTTATGAAAATCGGTCAAAAGAATCAAGGAATATAATGGATTTATACTAAAGCTACTTACACCCACGCACAACCACATACATAATTTTTTTAATTTTTTCAAATCGGGCTTTATTAAAATTATTTCATGATCTTTTGTTTTTTTTCAGTCATAAAATTATATCATTTGATATCCAAGTGCAAAAAAAATTTTTTTCTAAAAAAAGAATTTTTTAAAATCAATAAGATCAATATTGAAAAAATCAATTTATAACATTAAATTTTGTTTCCTGAACGTTGATCCGTGTCCAAAAATAAATAATTAGCCAAGATTTATTACAATCAGTTAAAGGGAACACAAGATATGACTAATTAATAAATACGCCTACCTACACCCATGCACACCCATAAACATAAATTTGCTAATTTTTTCAAAATATGCTTTCTACAAGAAAATTTTACAGTATTTTAAATTTTACATCATACAAAAACATCATCTCATATCTCACACCGAAAAAATCAATTTTTTCAAAAACATCGTTTTGATAAAATTGATCTATCACAAAATAATATTATCTCACATCTAATAGCAAAAAAATCAATTTTTTCGGAAAAATCATTTTTCTACAATAATTAATAAAATGAAAATAAAATCTATCTATGAAATCGTAATTTTTTTTCCAGCGGTGATCGCTATCCGAAAAAAAATTAAGCCGAGGCTTATCAAAATTGGTAGCGACAATCCTGAGATCTTACTGATTACACACACACACACAACGGACTTTCCAGGAGTACTTAATTTAGATTGTAGACTTCATAAAACACATTTATAACGTGTTATCTCGATTTTAATTTTTTCGTCCATCACGAAGCTTTCTCAATGAGGAAGCAAAAGATATTCAAACTTTCTTTTCAAACAGGAAGCTAAATACGAAAACGACAACATTTTTAGGTGAGATTTATTAAAATTTCTCGAAGGAATCGACATATATAACCAATTTTATGCATACGCCTAGTTACACCCACATACGCTTACTTTCTTAATTTTTTTTTTATTTCTTAAAAATAATTTTTTTACGAAATTTCATGATCTTTTAGAATTTTTATAGCAAAATACACGAGTGCAATTAAAAATACATATTGATTGAGGAAATCCCAAGGTATGACTGATGTTTCTACATACAGACACATACCCACACATGCACATGCAGACACGCAGACAGCAATTTTTGTGGGAGTATTCTACTTTTATTCTAGACTTCGAATAACGTATTTATAACGCGTTATCTCGACTTTCATTTTTTCGTCGATCGCAAAGCTTCTTCTATGACGGAAAGAAACAAGTACACTCTACTTAGTACAGTAATAAACATTTTGTAAATTAACTCATTAGACTGCGATGGTAAGACAAAGAATCTTTAAATGTAGCAAATTTTAACAGTTATAAAGTTTTGATGTAATTTAAACAATTCTATAATCTATAATATATATACAGAAACTTGTTCGAAAAATAAGAAATTTTTAACTTACCTTTATAGTGACGAAAAAAATAGTTTGAGTTTTTAGACCTTGTTAATACCGTATTTAATAAGCTATTAATAAAACTAAGTATTTTATCATAAACCTACATTATCTGACGTCTAAGTGCAAAAAATTATTTCTTTAAAAAAACTAATTATGAAAATGAGTAAAATCGATACAAGAGGTGTGGGTTGTTGGACCCGCGACAGAAGGGAAACTTCAACTATGTGTACGTCGAAGAGTCTCATGTTACAACAATAGTTAGTATGTTATACTTGATCGGGTTCTAAGATGAGATATCAATTCATCTTCTATAATTGACAATTTCAATCGAAACATTGGAAAAAAAACCTAACATTTTTCTCAATGTCATAATGTCGCTTATTATATGACAAATTTAATTGGGCAGATAATTTCTTTAATATTGAATAAATGTACCTGAACACTTATTGTAGTAAATTTTACAAAGTCGTTACTTAAAATAAAAGAAAAATATTTTAAAAGAATTTAAGGAATTTTTTATGTAGTTGTCCGAGCTTGTAAGTATATTCGATTTTTTTTGTTTTTGGATATCAATAATAGATATTATAATGAAATTTAAATTATAATCTGATTTCTTTTGTATTGATATATCGATGTTTTAAATTCAATTTTTTGCAAAAAATTTTATTTTTTTTGCGTTTTGATTGTTTTTGTATACCAATTACTGATGGGGGAGAAAATTTTATTTTATAGTATTACAGTAGACAGAATAGAGAAATTTTTGATTTAAGCAAAAATAGCTTTAGCGAAGCAAAATAAGTAAATCGGATTTTTTCTTATTTCGGTTCAATTGATTTTTGAAAATCAGTTATTTAATAGAAAAGCGATTTTCTTGCTATTTATCGTCGCTCTCGAGAATTAATTGAAATTTTAAAAATTCATAAAATTTTGTACAAAAAAGCTGATTTTGGTAAAATGAAGACGGTTCAGTGTGCGGTGTTTGTTGGTGTTAGTAGGCGTACGTTTAAAATTAGTAGCTTTTTACAATTTCCCCGATCAATTTTCAATGAAACTTTGTTTCCTCTTTTTGCAGGTAAATACCGATCTTCTCTAAAAGAAAAATTTGTATTCTATCGATGGGTCGTTATTGTGATTTTAAAATTTTTGATTTTGAAGTATTAGATATTTGAAACATTGGTTTCTGATTATTTATTCGAAGTTGTGTGATATAATTTATTCAAAATCTGTAAGATCAGTAAACTTTAAAAAAAGAAAAGAATGTAGATGGAAATTAAAAATAAATATTCTTTTTTGTTTCAGCATAATTTAGAAAATAGTTTTAAAGGATCATAAATATTTATAGAAAAAGCATACTTCTATTAATTTAGAAAATTAAGCTAGTAAGAAGATACGTTTATTGGCTTTAAATGTACATTTACATTTCGTTAGGCCGTACCCTATTTCCATATATTATACGTTGAGTACAATTACTACATGAATTTCAACAAATATAGATTGAATAAAAATTTATATAATTAATAATAATAATGAAAATGGAAGAATGAAGGTGCGTTTTAATGCATAATAAATGTCGTATCTGTCTCACTTTTCTGTATAATAAATTACGTATTAGCATAGAAATTAAATAGATTTATCAAAATTTGTCCAAGTATAACTATGATAGATGAAACATAAAAGAAGAAAGGCAGTTAATTACATAAATGGGGAAGCATCATGCCCATGAATTGGCAGCGGTTTTCTTATTGCTTTAGCATAATTTAGAAAAAAGTTTCGAAGGATCTTAAAATTTCATTCAAAAAAGCAGATTTTGATAAAATTTTAAAAATAAATGTATCAATAAAATACGTTTATTGGCTTTGAATATAATTGTACAGAGCCATGAGAGACAATGGCGATTAATACATATATTTGCACGTATGATACATTGAGTACGATTGTTACTCAAATTTGAGCAAGTATAGATTAAATCAAAAGTTTTGTAATTAATAATAATAATAATGATAAATATAAATGAGGGGGGGGGTGTGTGTTTTAATTTACAATTGTGTAATAATCGTCATATCTTCCTTTTTTTCTGATATAATTACGTAGTAGCATGGATAGATGTGGTATGAAAAATCAAAGGCAATTAATTAAATAAATTAGGAAGCTTTTTGCCAATGAATTGGCAGCGATTTTTTATATTCAAATGTGCGTTGTTTATGGAATTGAAATCTGATAAATGCAGTCATAACTACTTTCTTTCGATATTAATACAAAAGTTGACATTTACATTTGCGTTTGTTATTTCAGTCGTTATGTTTTCCTATAGAGAAAGCTTTGCGATGAATGAAAAATGCGATATCGGGATAATATTTTATAAATAATTTGAATTTATCGATTGGTTCTGTTTTATTCTAATTTAAATGATTTTTAGGAATTCATTACTGTAAACTAATTGACTTTTCTGTTATCAGTTTTCATCTAATGCCATTTCATTATAGTAAATCTGAAGAATCACAGCATTTATCACAAAAGAAAAAATGATATGATGTGATTTTAAAAACTTCATTTGTTTGTGTATGTGTGGGTGTGAGTCTGCGTATGTGTAATTTAGTAATATCTCAGGTCTCTTTCTACCGATTTGAATAAACCTTGGCCAACTACCTTCGATTTTTTAACTCCAGTCAGTTGTGGGGAAAAAGAATTGAATACAACCAATTGGTTTTTTTTTCGGTTCTATTGATTCAAAAAAACTTTCTTTTTTGACAACATTATTTCTTAGCAATTAGCTGTTAGATTATAGAATTTATGAAATAGTATCAGAAAGATTACAGAATTCTTACTAAACATCAATAATAACGATCGGATTGTTATGCACACATTATCGTTACAGGTACAATATTGATAGATTTTTTTAAAGAAATAAGCGTTAAAGTATTTTTTGGTTCATATTTAATTTGTATAACACGACGCACATAATTTAACGTTTAATATTACAAGCAACTTATATAATCTTCAATTACTGAAGCTAACTCATCATCCCTATATGGCACATATTTTAATTATTTGAATACAAATGTTTAATACATGTTATGAAAAGTTTAACTTAGCCTGACAATAATATAGCTAGTGCTAAATATGATGCAATTTTTTTTAATAAGATTTTGTTGTTAAATTTTTCAGAAACCGACACTTGAAAACAAATTTAATAAATTACCTTAATCTATTTCAATCTACATATGATTTTCAATTTTGTGCGCTCATTCTCTTTTTTGAACGAATCCATTAGGAGTCACTGGGGAAAAAAATACAAAAGCTTTAATAGGTTTCCTAGAAAATTTAGTTGGTTATATAGAAGTACGAAAAATAAGTGAACAATTGAATTTTCTGGGAAATATATCCAAGCTTTTGGAATTCTTTCCATGGTGACTTCCAATGGATTCGATCCAGGAAGAGAATGATCCCAAAAAACTAAAAATCTTATGTAAACTGGAAAAGATTAAGGTAATTTATTGAATTTTTGTGCAAGTTTTGGTTTCTGAAAAATTTAACTACAAAATCTTGTGAAAAAAATCTCATTTAATTTGCACTTGCTATCTTATTGTCAGGTTAATTGACATTTCTCCTAACTTTCAATAATTATTGATAATAAAGTTTTTAAAATATCTGCTACATAGGGATGATGAGCCACTTTTAAAACGCTATACAGACTTACTTTACTCGGAAAATGTTATAAGCTATTTTTTCAATGTACACATTACGAAAACACCAATCGTACATTAATAATATCCTTATCGTATGTTTATAACAATACGATGATTAGTAATATCTTCTGAACAATACACAGTTTTGTTAAACATAAAAGAATTTAAACAATTTGGATCGATTTAAATGATAAAATATCTTACTAAACAAAATATTATATGGATCCTAGGAAACAACGACTAGAACAGTAGAAATGCTAAGAAAGTTATAACAAACATTTTTCTAAAGTGCAATAATAAGCAAAAATAAGATCACCCCTTGTGTATCTGACATAGTATTTTTTTTGCCTTGGATTTACAATGAACGTCGTCGAATTTTGACTTGCAATTTTCATTAAAATATTAGTCGATTTTTTTTCGACAATGAGTTGAGTATTTGATAAAAACTGTTAGGAATTTACATAATATAGTTTATTTTATCGCGAAGGAAAGAAAATGTAATGGTTTCCACACACAAAAGTCAAGTAAACGTTAGAATAAAAGGTTTAGTTATCTGTTAAACATTGGTACAAAAAGTTTTGAATTTTGTAAACACTTGTTTGTTTTGTGTATTTTATATATGCAGGACGCCACTTGGCAAAAGAAACGTGTGTTTGCACTGCTTGAATGTTAGTAAGACCAAGTGCATAGTCACTCAAGCTCGGGCTTATTTTTCTAGCTAAATTCCAAAAATCTAAGCAATCTTCATATTTTTTCTTCGAAAAAAGGTTTAGGAAAAAATTATTTTTGCTTATATAGTAACCTAATGCTTCAAAGCAGTTTTTAGGAGCAGTGTCATTCACAAACGCATCAAACTTATTGTAAAGCTCCATGTTTTTAGCGAAACAGTTTCCATGGTATTCCGGATTGAAGTAATTAGAAGCTAAAAACAATGGATTAATGTTGTCATGGACTGCTTGCTTTGCAAGAGAGCCACAGATTTCATCAGAAAATATCGCATGCTCATCTAAAATTTTAAAAAGCTCTTCCGTAGCTTCCGCTAGGCTCATATTATGATCACAAAGTGATTTTTCAAAAGCATTCAACGCAGTATTTAGATCTGTGATCATTTCTGAGGAAGTCAGCGATGAGAATTGCAACTCTTTCAGATTTTTAACCAGCAGACTGATCCGACAAAAAGTAAAATAAATTATGTCTTCGTATTCAACCTTTTCAGGAATATAAATATCGTTATTATGTGTCAAAATAGAGACTTTAACGTCAAACTCTTTTTTTGCTCTTAAAACGCACGCATTGCAGAAATTCAAAAATTTGTCTTCTGCTTTATCTGCAGAATCTGTAAAAAAGTAGAATAAAAAGGTTGGTTCGGTTCTTGTGCATTTAATAATGCTATGAATTCAAGACCCGAATCTTCAGTATTTACGAATACTTCAATAATTGGCGCGTGGTTTTTGTCTTTTGTTGTAAGCATTAATTCATTTGACGCTATTTTGGCAATATCGACGAACAATTCAGTCTTAGTTGGAAGTGTGTCGATCTCTGCTAGGGTAAAAAATATCTGACAGACTTTTGGTTTAAGTAGGTATTCGTAGTTATAGCAGTTGTTGATAAGAAATCTGAAAATGGACAGATTTTTCTGGTACGGGCTTCTCTCTGGTGTTTAATCATTTTCCTTAACAAACAAGATTTAAAAAAGTAAGACTAACATTATATAAAAAAAAATTGTTTTTATCTATATTGATTAAAAAAAACTGTATTAAAAGATCGATACATTATGAACAATATCAAGTCATTAAGGAGGTTCGTCCAAAAAGTCAAAACGATAAGAATGTTATAAAAACTATTAGAATCTATTTATTAAGTTTTTAGGAATGTTGTGTCAAAATTTCAGATCGATCCACAACACACTTTTTGAGAAAAATGTAGACCAAAGTTCTGCTTTTAACGTGGGCTTTAATGGAAGAAACGAAAATTTCACAGTAAAAGTTCTGTATCTTTTTTTACAGCGATAAAAAGTGAATAAAAAACTTGTTAAATTAAAGCTCATTTAATTACGAAACCGTTGACATCAAAAAGAGAAAATTCTACAAAGTAGTTTTGGAGATATTTTCACACACGTAAACAAAGTCGTCAAACGTCCTATACTAAACGCATGCGAAAGACAAGGACAAACCGTCTGCTGCGGCAGCTCGTATTTTCGGACGGAACGATGCTTTTTACAAAATCAGTTCTAGGAGCCGTTCTACTAAAAATTATCAGTTAAAATTCGGTATACACCTTCGTGAGACCCTGTACTTTAATGCATTGTTAATAAAACTTGTATTTTCGAAAATTCATAACACACTTTTATCGAAAGAAGGTTAGATTGACTTCGGTGTTTACTCTACATTTTTTACCTCCTCAATAAAAAGTATCCATACTGTCTGGCTCCAATTATAGAAAACTAGATATCTTCAACTATGTTATTTAATTTTTTCAACAGAATCGGTCTATATTTCGGTGAGTACTAACGAGTTGAACACAAATGCCTTTTCCAACTATATATATAGCGGACGAACCTCCTTAATTAGTTATGACTCTTAACGTACACATGACTTATAAGTGGTACTAGAGGCTAACTTAATTATATAAATTTAGGTCTTGAAATAATAGCGGAAACCAATATCGTTATTGCAGCTGGTAACGATATCTAGTACGTTAATTATTGTAAAACTGTGCTTACCCCCTCGATCGCGACCGGCCTTTGATTACACGAATCTGGAGAGCTTGAGGCAGGAACACTTGGTGAGCGTGTAGGAACTGGAGTCCTCGAACGTTTTTTGTGCTGGGCATCTATCAGGAGTGTTGGCAAAGAGGGGGAAAGATTTGACGTCCTTTCATCCCGAGAACATGCAGCAAGAATACCAACATCTAGCTGGTTTTGTTTTTTAAGACAGGCGTTGCTGAAATTTACGAAGGTACTGTAGTACATAGCAAAAATTTTTCATCTTGAAACTAAATAAAGTAAAGGTATTTTTCATCATACCCTAGCGGGAAGATCGCATTCCCGACCTGATTTTAGGCTGGGAAGTTATACATTCCTGACTAGGTCGGGAATGTGAAATGATGCGCACTAACGTACTGCGCAGCTCTCTCCTAGTTACTTTTTATGTCAGCTGCTTGTGTATGTGTACATAGCTATATCGATGATAGTGTGCAGCTGACAGAAATCAAAACCAATCCAACCTTGATAAAAGATTATTTTATAAACAATTTGTCAAACTACTTCAAAAACGTAACAATAAATATGAACTTTTTATCAAAAAATATCTTTATTTATAAAAAT
>JAPYYV010009076.1:0-12161 GCA_030522625.1 Copidosoma aretas | reverse complement strand
TTTTTCAAAACAGTCCGAGTCTTGATATGTAACTCCTCGATTATGGTTAGAAAATTACGATGTTTTCACGTTGCTCCATAAGAGGTTGTGTATAATGTGAGAACTTCGAGAGCAATTATGTCGATATTTTCCACGGTTAGAGGGGTAAATAAAGACTCCGCTGCAATCAACGGGTTCTTATCCATCAATTAAACTACCTACACCCTCTTAACTCTTCCCGCTGGAGCCCCTTTAAGTACGTTACAAATATATCACATCTACAGGCAAAGTCAAGCCAAAAACTGACAATCTCAGACTGTCAATATTGAACTGTAATCCCTTGAGCCTTGCGATAACAGCATTCAATACTTCTAGGTGCTTCTCACTACAAAACATACGTTGTAACACTATAAGATTGATAGCATGTCTGATGGTAAACACTTCCAGAGTTTCTGGATTTCCAGCCGTTACAGTCTGTGCATGCCAGATATTTGTCAGTGTAAGAATGTACATATGAACGTCCGTTTAGATATGGTAATGTACGCACGTATGAAATCTTGTATTTGTGTATGATACATGTATGCATGTATATATGTATGCATGTATGTCTGTAAGTATGTATGTTTATAAATATATAGGTACATGTATACTAGTGGTAGATAACAATTTATAGCATTCTTTCATTCATACAATTTATTAATTTAAAAAAAAAAAATTTCCTACATTAATGCCACTTCTTTGTAGACTGACAACAAAGACACTATTCTAAGAGTACTTCTAAAAAAATAATAATAACCCCACTTTCCCAAACTAACCGAATTAATTTTAATAATAAATAGCTTTAAGTTTAATCATCTCTTGCTCCTTCGGTCATTAGGTTGAAGCATATTGGGTTATTTAGTTGAGGGATAATTCAGATTTATGCTTTTCTATAAAATTAATTCAAATTTTAAAATAAATTGTGCATTTATAAACATTGCAATCAAAAAAGTATATTTGTTCATTTAATTTTCTGTTTTTGGTTTTTATTTTATTTCATTTTATATTTTGCTTTAGTTTACGTGTCTCTCATTCAGTATCTGTTTCATCGGCGGTATTACTGACAGCCACATTTTTTATTTTCTGCTGCAGTAAAGCAAAGTTTTTTATTTTTAGACGTAGTAGTAGAATATCGTATTAAAACACATGTTTTCTGTTGGATAAATATAGAGCTTACTTGCCCTAAAATCTAATTGGTTTTCTTAGTTTTCAACAGCATGGCAGCAAACCTTGTCTATTTACATCATGATCAAAAGTATAATACACCTGTACAGTAAGTATAATACACGGAAATATAGTGCTAATCAAATTTTGTATTAAAAAAAAATTGTTTCCGATTAGGACTTCTTAGCCAATTACATCTTAGTAACAGTTTGCTAGACTACAGCGTAATCATGGTTTGCACACGACTGGCTTTTTTTTCACCATGTCCATAAGTCAGTTGCTCTGTCCAATTCCTGTATGCACGTTACCTCAAAACCCAGTAGACTACTCTGTTCACACTCCTAATTAGTAGGTAAAATATTTATTAATGAACAGTGTAAGAGGGCGAGACTATTTGGTGATTTGATTTTAGGTGCATGGGTTTTATTTTATTTAAATTTTATATTTAGATGGAGTGTACGGATCTCCCACTATTGGTTTCATCAGCGATATTACTGACGGTCAAGTTTTGTATTTCCTGACGCAGTAGAGCAAAGTTTGTTATTCTTGGACGTAGTAGTAGAACATCGCATTGAAACACATGGTTTCTGTTCGACAAATATGGAGCTTACTTTCCCTAAAATCTAATTAGTTCTCTCCCTTGTCAAAAGCATGTGCTACCCAGCAAACCTCGTCTATTCACATGATGATCAAAAGTATAGTACACCTATATAGTAAGTATAATACACGAAAATATAGTGCTAATCATATATTGTGTGAACAAGCATTGTTTCCGATTGAGAGATCTTAGCCAATCAGAGCTCAGATACAGTTACTGGTTTGCACACACTCTAGTTTTCTTTTAACCATGTCGGCAGTCGGTCGGTCAATTCTTATTTTTGTGCTTTGCTGAAAAATAGTCAACCGATATCTGTTCATCCATCTACTTATTCTCTGTTTTAATGTTTGTAGAAATTTCAGAGAACAATCTTCAATACATTTTAAATTTTGGGAAAATAAAAACGAAGTAAAACAACACTGTTATTATGAAACTAAAAACTGTTTCTCTAAAATATAATTATGATTAAAATTTAAATATTCTTAATGGCATCCATGTTATGCGTCTCTCTATTTGCCAAATGATTCGTGCGTGCAACGCAAAAAATCTCAATCGGCTATGGAGAAGTGGCTTCGGCTTTAATCGGTCGTTTGCGGCAACGTTCGACAATCTTAGAGGCCTTTGGTAAGATGGTTCGTCTGTAATTGGAATAATTCGGACCAATATTTGAACAGCAGCGATATTAGAAAAAACTGTAGTAAACTTTAGAAAAAAAAATTTATTTCTAGTCTACAATACCAAACTAATCTGAAAAAGTCAAAAGTCGTATCAAATTACTTGCATGAATCGTTAAATAAAACATTTTCTCTTAAGATCTGAGGTTTTTGGTGTTTTGCTGTTGTCCAAATATTATACGTCGTAGCTCTAACAGTGCCCTATATTTGGACACACACAATTCAGAACCATACAAGTTTATAAGATAATAAAAACGGTACTTTATGCAATATAACGACGGAATAAGTTGTTTTCAAGTTCTATTTGCCAAAATTGAAGCCCTTAAAGTTTAGTACAACAGTATATAAAAATCTGCCATAACTTTATTACAGCAATGTAGGCCATTGTCTGAATTACGGTCCTTGCATCGGATAGGCACCCATATTCGGACTATTTTAAAATGCACTGTCCAGATATAGGGGTTTCAGGACATACTTGCTGAAATAAAACTCAATCCAAGGTGATCCCGTGGGAGAGGAGCGTGCTCCGGGCAAATAAACTTAGTACACTTTATATTATATTAAACACAACGATATATTATCACTTCAATATTCACTCATAGTTATTTATAACACTGAACTTGTTTATCTAGCTTAATTATTCTAGCTTTGCAATCCACCGTTTGCTTATGTGATACATCACAAATACTTCAGTATTAATAACGATAACTAACTGTAAAACCAAATCTACGCAAGGACTGTTTGCTCAAAGAGCACGACCGCGCGGACAGGCAGCCGAAGGAGAAGTAGGAGGGGAAGTGAGAGGCACACCGCTGCGCGGCTCTTCCATCTCGCTTGCACATACTTTTTGGTTGCGGCAGATGCCACTGCCGTCACGAAGCGCTAGCAGAGCAGGCGAACCAAGCAATACTTAGCACTCCCTCCCTTGGAAGCCTGCACTGGTCATACTAATTTCTAATTGCGGTGAACAGAATCCAAATTATTTATAATCATATTTATTAATCTAGCATGAGTCTTAAAGGGCAGAAGTTTGATCATTACATTAATGATCTGCTCCTAGGATTCAATACATCTAACTTTATCTAAGTTTCTAGCTACACAATTTCTAATATCATATTTTTGGATAATTAATATGTATTTTTCTAACTTGACTACTAGCTATAGCTTTACTGTCGCATACTTTAGGAGTTTTGAAGAGATACTATCTCTTGGCAGGCATCGCTCATAGCGACATACTCTGCCTGAAACGTTGACAAGGCCACATATGACTGCTTGTGTGTCCTCCAAGCAACTTTATAACTTAATAATTTTATCAGGAAATGAGTAGTTATCCATGAACTTTTGCAATCAGTAGATCTAGCATCAGAAATACTCTAGTGAGTCATCTAACTTTCCTTCTAACTTGATACCCAGATATTTTGTATGTTTTATCTGCCAACTCATTTAGCCATCATTAACTTTCTTACTGTGACCAACTTGATATCGATCTAAGTCATTAATAGCGTATGTAAAAGAAATATAAAAGTTTAGTCAAAGTCGGAGATACTACCGTTTGCTTAACTATTGAGATACGATGATACCATAAAGTCTATGATGAGTAACATATAATAAAGAAGGTTTTTTGTTGTATAAGACATACAGGATCGATAATTGACTCAGATTGGCAAGTCTAAAAAAGTAAAATACGATTTTTTTATTTGATGCTTATTTAATTTGATTAACAGCTAACTGGGTCGTACTTCAACAGCTTCACCAAATTCCTGATAATCATTTTACTTTGATAAATAATGATTATTATTGCACATAAACTCTTATAAAGCATTTTTTTATTAAGTAGGCTCCCTCATGCAGAGATGCCAACCCACATCGTAGGTCACAAATTTGCTCGCAAACTCAGGTGATTGGCATCACTGGCGCAAGAAAAACATAGGCTTACCTGTGGAAATACAATGACTCGATCAATTTTTAATAGATTATCTCGAAATTTTCCACGGAAACCGATATTTTCTAACGTACCATCTGAAAGCTCAGGTCTTATTCTACAAGACTTGTGCACCCTTATTACGGAAACTGTGGGTTTATTCGAGTTATTTGTTTTTTTTCATCGCGTATGCGAGCTCCACCATAAGAATACGTGTTAAAAAGTGCTACTTCAATTCAGTAATATATCAAAATTTTGCACGGAAAGTGATATAAATAATTATACCGTTGGATTCAGCACATTTAAAACTATCAAATCAACCTGGCCTAGGTTCAGGAACCGTCACGAGGGAGCCTCCTTAAAACGGTTTCGTATCTCCATAAATTATTTAATCAAAAAGATCAAATTGCTCATATTATTAGTGTATGTATCAGTTACGTGACCATAACCTAAAACTTGAAGCTCAATGTTTTCCTTATACATTATACGATGTACGGCAAGTAGATGAACTTATTCGTGATTATATGGTTGGAAATATTTGATAAGAAATGGATGGTTAACAATAAAGTGCTGATATTATGTGCTCACTTGCTAAAATTTACTTTCAATAAGCCATCAGGAATAAGCATTTCTCATAAAAAAATTTATTTAGTCCGTCAGATAGGCTATCAAAAAATATTTAACACGTATTTTTTCTTTTTTCACATAAACAAGAACTAATTGAGATAGAGCTCGTTAAAGTTTGGAGTGAGGGACGAGTGACATAACTGTTCGAAAACGATGTATTAGCCATGACGTCATAGATGCGTAGGCAACTTTAAGCCATAGTGTACAGTTATGTTCAACTCGCTAGTACATGCTCCATTGTTTGTAAATCATCATAAAAAAATTATGAAATTCTCCTTAGGTCTTACACTATCTCACAGTTATTGTCAGAACTTGAAAAGTATTTTTGTTTTTTTCGAAAAAAATTTTGAGTGTCGATCGTTGAAAATTGTGATTGCTTCAAGAAACAAAAGTCCGTTACGAAATACTAAAAATTTTTTGCACAGATTTATTCCACATCGTCCCAAGAACATCTGCAATAAGTTTGAGGTAAAAATGTTGTATAAAAAAAGAAAAAAAGGTCTAGAAGCAATTTAGTAAAATTTTGTCGCACGGCCACGTTGCTGTGGCGTTTGACTGTTATTTATTCTGATTTTTATTATTAACTTTTGAAATTGCAGGGTTAGCTTGATGTCCGAAGAATTTATTTTGTTTAGAATGCTTTTATTTTTATTTTGCGACTAAACTGAAAAAATATACTGAAGATAGGAAAGTATATGGTAAGCGTAATTTTGGTACTTTGCACTTTTTTTAGTTAATAAGGATGAAATAAAAGTAAAAATCGAGGCAGTAAAGTTATAAACTTAAAACTCATGAAATTATAAACGTAAACGAAACTCTCGACATGAAGCTAACCCTCCAATTTCAAAAGTTAATAATACAAATTTGAATAAATAACGTGGCCGTGCGACAAAATTTTACTAAATTGCTTCTAGACCTTTTTTTATACAAGATTTTTACCTAAAACTTAGTGCAGATATTCTTGAGACGATGTGGAACAAATCTGTGCAAAAAATTTTTAGGATTTCGTAACGGACTTTTGTTTACTGAAGCAATCACAATTTTCAACGATTGACACTCGAAATTTTTTTCCAAAAAAAAACAAAAATCTTTATCAAGTTCTGACAATAACTATGAGAAAGTATAGGACGTAAGGAGTATTTAAAAAATTTTTGATCATGATTTACAAACAATTGAGCAAGTACTAGCCAGTTGAACATAACTGTACACTATGGCTTAGAGTTACCTATGCATCTATGACATCATTGCTCATACATCGTTTTCGAGCAGTGACGTCACTCGTCCTTTACTCCGAACTTTAACGAGCTATACCTCAATTAGTTCTTGTTTATGTGAAAAAAGAAAAAATATGTGTTCAATATTTTTTGATAATCCAACTGATGGACCAAATAGAATTTTTTATGAGAAATGCTAATTGGGTCCTGCAGTTATCGGGAATTGCGGCAGCTCTAAGAACGGTTATCGGAAATTTGGTCTTGTAACTACCTAGTGATTAATGTTGAATTAAAAAAAAAATCACGTATTACCGGACAATTTTTACCTCTCAATTGATAAAGTAAGGTCTTAATTACTTAATTAAATTTTTATAATCATAATAAAAAGGTTGAAAACAATATTTATTCGTAATAATTGAATAACAGGTAGTTTTTTAAGTTATCAGCATTTGGGTCAACTATCTTAGACTGTTTGTCTCGGCGAACAACAACCAGAGACTACGGAATATCTTATTTCGAGATAGCTACTGTTCTTGGCGAAAAACAACTAGAGAAACCAGTACTTTTATTACATATTCCGATTCACATACCAATTTATTCGAATCGAAACTTAATTAATACAATCTAACTTTATTCTATTCTAATTTTACCAATTTAATATTTCGATCCACAAATTTTTACCTTTTTAAAAACTCAAAAAAAAACTCGTATGAATGCCAAATAATATTTTCAGCGTCTCGATTTGCGTTAGCAAGAAGAGCTTCATTATTGCTTGCTCTACTAAACATTATAATAAGAATCATAACTAACTTAACCAGAACCAACTAGCATTAATCAATTTATACCCGCATTTATTTAAATACACTATATGCTATTTCTATAATAACACTTTATACAATAACTGCGCAATATAGTATTCAATATCTAGCTTAAGTTAACAGCATAAAGAGAGAGGAAGAGAGGGAAAAAATCACGCAAGGAAAATGTCCCGCTGCCATGTATCAAATCTTTCAGCTTGCTTACATACTGTGCGTGATATGTCTCTCAATGTTTAAGCGTGTCTCGTCGTGTAGCTATGGCAGGCGTGAATTCTGAGAAGCGTTATAGCTTCTTATATCTGTACGCACGTGTATCATGTGTGTTGGGTCGAACCGAATTTAGTTACCTCAATCTTTATTATAATTTATATATGTTATTGTACATGTTCATGCACACGTCAACATGTGCGCTGGGTGGAATTCAATATTAATTGACACTGTTTACATCTCCTTTTATGAAAAGACAAGAAGAATGAGCCATGGCGAGAAAACTTACAGCGTAAACACGCGTCTAACTTTTCAGCATACATATACTGGTGTCACGATGCGTCTCTTGCAGTATGCCTGTCCGCGCTTTCCCTAGCTGCAGTGTTCGGTGAATCACCAAAGGAAACATTCTATTATGAAAACTAGCAATAATTAATCTAAAATAAAATTATTAAATTTCTTCTATGATAAAATAACATTTATCAGTTGAAAATATATTCATTAAATATATTTTATCATAAGTCTGAACACTTATTCATTAAAATATATTCATGGAATTTATTCTATCATGGAAATAAGCAGTATTGAATTCAAAAGATACTTAATCAAGATTACTTGTATACAACAGTGCAAACCAACTTATTCGGAGCTGTTGAAACTAAATATATATGCATTCAACAAATCCTAGGGCTGGGTGCGAGTTATACAGTAAAATCACTGTATGCCTTTATCTCTGTGAGTGATACTCAAATACACTTCACATTTCTAGCTTTCTCTCTAGCTTTGTATATATTTAAGAACGAAAGGATCAACTCAAATCTTCTCAGTAAAAAAAACGTATATGAAAAATAATCAAAACAGTTGAACAAAAGAAAAACCGTCAGCAAAAACACGCGAGAGTAGCTGGAGCTAGGCACTGCAAAGGGGCCGGTAACAACATTACACAATGTCACCGCACGTCTAGCTTTCCAACTTATGCACGCGCGCGAACAAAAAAAAGAGAGAGAGAGATGGAGAGAGACATAGAGTAGGTGATCACGCAAGATGGCCAACATCGCAGCACGTCTAACAATCTAGCTTATGCAGGCACTCGACGCGTACCTCGCAATCCATTAACTGAGTCAAGAGAAACAAAATTTCAACGCTACTCACACTGTATTGCCTTGCCCACATCGTGAACCAGCATCACAACGAAAACTATCAAAGGGACTCAACTCGTGTCCTTGTCCTTCAAAGGCTTGTGGGACGTCATCTTTTTCGCCACGCTCACCTGTCACACTGCACCCGTGCTCCCTCCGCTCTCCAGCTAATCCTAACGTAGACACGCCACCCCCCTTGTCATTCCACCATCTACTAGTACAACACAAGTCTTAATAATATCTCTTAACCAATACACTTTTTCCTAGCTGAATTTCACTGAATTCTTTCAGCCACACAGTCAGCAACAGAAACTTCTCTAGCCTTGCAATCTAACTTCCACCGGTGCACCGAACACTGCTTCTAGAAGAACGCCCCAGCTCCACGACATCCAGCACACCTCCACGTTGCGCAGTGAAAGCGTGCTGGGCCCATAATCTGCTGAAATAAAAACTTATTCCAAGGTGATACCGTGGGAGAAGAGCGTGCTTCGGGCAAATAAACTTAGTACACTGTATATTATATTGAACACAACGATATATAATCACTTTATCATTCACACGTAGTTATTTATAACACTGAACTTGTTCATCTAGCTTAATCTTGCTATCCACCCTTTACTTATGTAATACACCACAAATACTTTAGTATTATTAATAACGATAACTAACTGTAAAACCAAATCCACGCAAGGACTGTTTGCTCAAAGAGCACGACCGAGCGGGCAGACAGCCGAAGGAGAAGTAAAGGACGGGAAGTTGGAGGCGCACCGCTGCGCGGCTCTTCCATCTCGCTTGCACATACTCGTTGGTTGCGGCAGACGCAACTGCTGCCACAAAGCTCTAGCAGAGCAGGCAAACCAAGCCATACTTAGCAATACTTATATAATTGAATTATATATAAGCATACGATTAAAAATCATAATTTTTTTTTCTGAGTCGGTAGAAAAAAGGATTAACTATTCCGTACATTACTCATTTTTTGTTGAGAAACGGTTTGATTTCTAAAAAACTTCGAAATAGTCGATTACCTAAAAGTATGTGTCCGAATACAGGGTACTTTACCTTAGTGGGTCGGACTTGCTATTAAAAATTATTAGAAATCAGCATATTTTTACCTTATTTTTACCTAACTTTTAAGTAAGGAAGAAAACCTGTGGAGTGGGCGGGGCGTGGGGCGTGGGGGGAGGGGCTATCACTTCCGACCCACATGAATTAACTGTTTCATACAGAAAGACATAAATGTACATATACTAATGGGGTCACGGCTCCTGTGCGCTCTGCGCGCTAACCCCCAACTTCGGACATGTAAAAAACGACAGTATTTACGGAATCTTATTTATAACTACCATGAATTAATTTTTTTTCTTACTTTTTACATTTTTTTTATTTTATCATTATAATTCATTTTTTATTATAATTTGAGAATTCTATGTCATTATACTTCCAATTTCAAGGGTGCTCCAGCGGGAGTATCTTAGATGTCATAGGTTAGGTAGTTTATTAAATAAGTCAAGACCCGCTGATTGCATTGGAGTCCTTATTTACCTTCGTTAATCTGAAAAATTAGGAGCTATTTGCCATTATTGTTTTCAAATTATAAGCAACCTATTACGGAGCAACCTTAAAACATCTTTTATTTGTAACCGTAATCAATAAGTTACACATTAAAACACTTGCCGTATCATAGTAAAAATCCTAAGCTTTTAGATGGTACGTTGCATTATATAGATAAAAATGGAAAAATTACAAATAGACCGTGAAATATCAATCAATTAGTAGTATTAGAAATGTAGTTGCAGAAAAAAATTCTTTTTGTTTAAACGCGATGCACACGTATTGAATATTTTAAAATTATAATGTAAGTATTCACAAAGGTATTGTATTTCATTAAGTCATTGTAATGATGTTATCATCTAGATAACATACAGTTAATATTTTATTATTTAAAACAATCTTTGTTTATTCCAACAAAAAAAAAACTTAGCAATAATACATAATATACGTAATAGCAGTTAATGTTTGTTTAACAAAAAGATATAAGTATTTATGATGGTGCTAACACAACGAATAATTCACAGCGATGTATCGAAGGTGGTGTCGTTATATTTTGAATCATGATATTTGTTAATTTAGTGTAGTTTCAAAATAAATTTTAATATTTAATTAATTAATTAAATTATCTTGCGTGAAATTATGATAATAATCATGTGGTAGTACTGCTTAATCTTAAATTGGGTATTATTAAATGTAAATAAATGTAAAGTAAGTCAAAATCAAATTAGTAACGAATGAAATATTTTTGAAAAAAGAATAATATGAAATGTTAATAACATAACTAACCAATAGTAAATCATATTTATGAATAAATTATAATAAAATATTGTAATTGTAATAATTTGTATAAAAAAAATTTGATTTAGTGTACAAATTAATTAAAGAATAATTTATCTATTGAAAAATTACTAAGTTAATAAAATGAAAGAAATGTTTCTATACATAGATATTTATGAATATTTAGAAAAGCTGCAACTAATATCAATTCGTTCAATGTAACAGAAAAATTTAATCGGAAAAAGATGTTAAGAAAATACAAAATTTTCTGGAAATTGGAATAAACTGTTGAAACAGTACGGGAAAACATAGTGTATAATTCCTCGTAAAAACAATACAAAGAGCCATAAGCAGTTGCAAAATTACTTCTCCAAAAAAATAGTGCTTCAAACATAATGTAGGTCTGTTTAAAGTCTTCATTTTGATGAACAAAATTAACAGTAATCTTTTTTCAAAAAAAAAGGTATTTCTGTTACAATGGGTCGCACAGTAACTTTTTTTTATGAAAATTTGCAGAAAAATTTAAGTAATTTAATGAAATTAAGACAATTATCTAATATTAATCAAACTAAAAGATAAAAATATGCAATTAGGCTTCAAATCCTTTTCATTGCAAAATGTTGGTTTAATACAATATGATCATAAATATTAAATTTAAATAATAAAACACACGATTTTGTTAGTATGTAAAATAAAACACGGTAATGAATGATCCCTTAAAAAAATTTTAGAACAAATTGAAACATTTCAGTTTTTTGAGTTTCGAATTCCATTGATCGTGAACTATTCAGCGGATCAAGTAAAGTTTATGACTTTTACTTATACGTAACGTAAACTATGTTTTGATGAATGTCAAATATTTATCAGTGAGTCTACAATTCGTACAATAACTATATAGTTGTCTGACCCAATACTAACGTCTTTATTTGCTTGTCATTTACGCATTTCTTGCTCTCCCACTCTCAAAATTGGTGAACGTGTGGTCCGAGTGTTGCTCGTTTAATTCGTTCAAATTTTATTTTTCAAAACTGTAGCGAATTTAAGAGAAACGACAAAAAATACAAAGACATATTTCAACACAAAAAAAGGTTTTCAAGCAAAAAATAATAGCACCATCATGAAGAGCAGGTCATAATTTTTCGATTTTGATTTTTTTATTTAATTTTTTTTTTCCCCCAGTCCGTACGAGCGAGTTGAACACAGTGTGCTCGAGCGGAAAATGCGCCGCACGCGAGGTAGCCCAATCTGGCTGGAAGCAGCGTCCATCTTGCATCGTCTTATCTTTAATAAACTTTGCTCTACAAGATCTCACCTCTTATTTTCTGCACTGCTCACTCTGCTGGTGATTGATAACATATACGAGGTGTGTCCGAAAAGTATCCGACCTGCGTTCATATCTTCGCGCCAGAGCGCTCCAGCGGCCTCTGCGGGGTATGAGCGTAATCAGTAT
>JAPYYV010009075.1:0-16210 GCA_030522625.1 Copidosoma aretas | reverse complement strand
TTTTATCGTCAAGCGTTCAGTTAGCGAGAGCGAGAAAGTTTAATTGTTCACCAAGTCGTTCGGATACTGGACGCTCCTGCTCGCGACGAAGCGCAAGAGGTCGGCGTCGACCCCGGTGTCCCAGGTCGTCGTAACGTTGGGGTTCGCCTGTCCCAGTTGGGACCAGCTACCGGCGAAGTAGCTCGGCTGGGGAACGTAGTCGTCGACTCGTTTCAGGGCCTCGGACAGCTTGGCCTTGTGCTCTTCGACGATAGCGACGCCCTCCTCCGCGCTCAGGACGTTCTTCCGCGACAGCTCGTCTAGGTAGCGGTCCGGTATGGATCTGGAATCATTATTGTTGGTTTGCATTGGTACAGTCCGAGTTTTCGCGTCTCTGCGGTGCTACTGCGAGCTTTCGTATAGAGTTTCAAAAAGGTGCCATCTCAAAAGTTAATCCCGTTAATTGATGAGGGGATACGTCGAATCGGCAGATAAGCACAATCGTGACAGTACGTTTTTTCCCGTTCAAAGTTGTGACGATAGGATATATTTTCCTGCCCAAAATCCAGGCATCGATATAATATGATAATGTAAATACAAGCTTACTGCCTGCTGTTTATCAACTTGTACAGAATGGGATTGGTGAAGGTCGGATCGTCGAGCTCATTGTGCCCCCAGCGCCGGAAGCAGTTCAGGTCGACGAACACGTCCTTCCGGAACTTCCTCTGGTAGCCGAAAGCCAACCTAGTGGTTCTCACAACCATCTGCGAAAACGAGTCTTGTGTGTATGTGTGTAGCAATTTTCCGTGCGACAATCGATCATCACCACCCGCATATTATGAAGAATAGCAAAATCACAAGCTCGCGACTTACGTTCACTCACCTCCGGATCGTCCCCGTTGACGTGCAGAACCGGCGCAGCCACGAATTTGGCGAGATCCGTACAGTACCTCGACGACCTGCCCCTCGAAGGTGGGGTCGTGAAGCCGATCTGGTTGTTAACCACAAGATGTATCGTGCCGCCGATCTCGAAGTGCGGGGTCCCGCTCAGCGCCACTGTAGGGTATATTATATACACAACGCATCATACAGAGTCGATTCAATAACGACTGTTTGATTTTCATTTGGCGATCGTGAACATCCTAAATTGTAACAATTACGCACGGCACTCCTGGTTGACTCCCTGCCCCGGATAGGCCGCGTCCCCGTGAACCTGGACATTGAGCACCCTGTCGGCCCATCGCGCGCCCGGCTCGTCCGCCGCGTAGTCCCCGTCGCCGAGGCGCTGCATGAGGCCCCGCGCGCGGCCCATCGAGACCGGGTTCACCGCCTCGAGGTGCGACGGATTGTAGATCAGGCTCGCCCGCAGCCGCGGGCCCAGCCCGGCCGTCGAGACGAGGTGGCTGACGACGTCGCCCGTGGCGCGCGCCTCCTCCGGGAACTCGGGGCGGCCGCGCAGTTTGCGAAACAGCTGTTCCGGGGCCAGGCCGAGCATGCCCGTGAGAAAGTTGAGCCGGCCCCGGTGCGGCATGCAGAGCACGAGCTCCTCCAGCGTGTCTGTGGTACAACGTACAATGCAGTTGCAGTGTTTTCGTAATCCCCGAGTTTGCAGTATTGCGGCAGGAGTAAAGTTCGTTTACTCTGTCAAATAGTGAACGACTCGCCTCTTTGTAACTTACAACTTGTGTGTCTTTCATGCTACCGAATCTTGTGTATCATACTGGTAAAGTGGTAAGTACAACACGAGAACCAGGAATATGCTTTTTTGCAAGTATTACGATACGAAATCACAGACAAGGAGAGACCGCAGGTGTGATTCCCGTAATTTTCGTTGAAAAAGAGCGAATTGGGGATCGGTGGGTCGGGACTGTTGAATGATCGAATTTCAAACGGATATACGGAAAGCGCAAATACGATCGACCCACCCTCTCTTGCGAGCTCGAACAGTTCGTGGAAGAAGGCCATCATGCTCTCGGCACCCTCGGCCCCGTACCTCTTGAGGCCGACGAACTTCACGGCCAGGAATCCGTCGAAGGCCTGGCTCCTGAGCATCTCCCGGGCCACGGCTCGCCTCGTCCCGTCGGCCACGGGCTGCTGGCCGCATTCCTCGAATCTCCCCGCGAACCACTCCCTCTCCTCCTCGCTCTGTACACACATGATGTTATAATATATTGCTCGTACACGAGTGAACAATACCACCGCGGGGCGTCCATCAGGAGCCTCGATCGAGCGTAACACGAAACTCAGCTCTCACCTCGAGGTGGCTGAACTCGGCCGCGAGGCCGCCGCAGTAGATGCCCTCCAGTATCCGCCGAGCCTCGCCGACCGTCGCTGCAGCCCCGGCCCCGCGGACCCGCGGCAGCAGCTCCCCCAGACCCGCGAGCCGCTCGCCGGGCTCGGGGAGGCCGAAGCGCTCGGGCCGCAGCTCCGGGAGCGGCCGCGGGGCCTCGGCCGGGCGGACGGGATCGAGGCCCGCCTGTCTGTGGCCGTGCTCGCGGTAAGCGCTCACGAGCCGGTAGAGGTTGCCGTGCCTCGAGCGCGCCTCCAGCTCGGATCGCGGAACTGCGGGGAGTTGCCAGGCCAGAGAGCATTGGTGCGCAGGTGCGTGGCATGCGCGAGACCGGGTGAATTTCGATGATAATGCATTTGCATCGTATTATTTTATGTGTATACCTGCCTTCGAACGGCGCTCGGCGACTCGGCTTCTCCCGGTGCCCGTGGACGCCCGCGGGCCCGGTGCGGTAGGCCCTCCGGCCAAGCGTCGCCCATCCGCTCGTCGATAGAGCGCGTAGGTTGCTCCTGTGCATCTCTCTCTCTCTCTCTCTCTCTCTCTGGGCTCGGTGGTGGTGGTGGACGCGGGTATACAGAAGAGGAGGAGGAGGAAAAACAATTTTCGCGCGGAGGATCAGGGCAAAAAGCGCGCGGTGGCGGCTCGCATTGTCGTCGATCGTACTGCCGAGGCGAGTGAACTGCCGCGGGAGATCTCCGGGGCGGGCACAGCGACGATACGGCACCTTACGCGATACGCGAGCGAGCGAACGCGCGGTGTATTTTTGCTTTCGACGATAAGCGCGCGAGCCGCTTATCTCCCTGTTTGCGCTGGCGATGCGCTGCGCGATCTCTCGGCGCTGTAACGCTCGTGTATTCCGCGGATTTTGGAGTCGTCGGAAAAATCACGCGCCCCGCAAAAGTGCGCTCACGGTATACGTTTTGGACCGCAGCGATCGTTGGATACAGTTTCTCGATGTGCGCCTCGAAACGCAAAAAGCTATGTTTTCGGTTGTGGCCGAGCTAGATTTTGTCACGTGGCTCGTTCATTGTCGATGCATGACGTCCAAAAAGAATGCGTTTCGCGTCGATCAAGTGTAGGAGGAGGAGGAGGAGGTGGGAGAGGAGCAGAAACGATAGAGAATAATGTTCGGATGATTTGTTTTATCGTAGGATGGTTGGTATATTTATTTGATAATCTCCGTTGGATCACAGTTAATATTATCAACCGCACTGAGTACAATATTACAAAAATTGTGTGCATACAGTCAGGGTTTCGGGTCACAGATTCGGTTGAAACTTTTTGGAGATAATGTATCTCGGATGGAAAACAAATTTCTTTTTTTTGCTTTGAAGTTTTCGTGGAAAAATGAAGAAAATTTTGCATCAAAGCCCGTGCAAAATGTGGATTTCGGTGCATGAGGAATTATTCTAAAAAATGACATGTTGTATGGTTCAGAAAAAAAAACAGACTGAAGTTTCCCATTCGCTTCTGTTACTGATCTCATTTTGTTCGTACTATCTTATGAAAATCGATTTTAATGACAATTATTTTCAGTATAGAGGCAACTTTTAAAAATCAAAAACACGTAAGATAAAGTGATAAAATATGAAACTTATCCATAAAAGAAACGCATACACCCTTTTAGGTTTCAAGCGCTGAAAGTATGTGTTCGATACACTTCGATCGTTGAATAAAACTTTAAAACAACGAATCTTAAGGCTTTAGTATTGCAGCTAGTTTCATCTAAAATTTCATCCAAATCCGTGACCCACACTGTCCTTAGTATTCTTTTTTTTTCAGACGATAAGAATTATTTTTTTTAAACCATAGAAAAAAAATTTTAATTGTTAAACCAAAAGAGAAAAAAAAAAAAAAAAAAAAAAAAAAAAAAAAAAAAAAAAAAAAAAAAAAAAAAAATCAACTAAAATTTTATGCAAATAATCGAAAAAGTGCCCTTTCTGCGCGTAGTATTTTCCATTCATCACCACAAAATTCTCATTTTCACTCACTCGACATTGCGAACGCACGCCGACCACACCTGATAAAAACACAGCTCGACAACGATCTTATAACATGCCAGCCTCACTCGAGCTCATTATATCCGCAACTCGCGTCGCTCGATCGACGCGTACAATTTATATCTCGGGATAGGCCGAGCCGATGTGCTCTCGACCCCGGTACTTGAACTTGTGGGTTATAATGTTGAATTTGGTGCCGCCAAGCGAGACAGGGCACTTGGCCTCGGGCCGCGCGTAAAAGCAGACGGTGTAGAGAGCCATTTCGAGCTCGGGCGAGGTGCCGACGAATATGTTGCTCACCGGCTTGTTGACGCCGTTGTATTTCAGGTGCAGCTTGACGATCGCCGCTTTCTGTAATTTAAAACTCGTTAATACTTATTCACTCGTTTTACTTTGAATGAAATACTTTTGTCTTGAGCACAATTGTTTTATAGATTTTTAGATACTTGGAAATAAATTTTTTTTTTCAAAAATGTGAAGGGGTACATTTTCTGATTGCTACCATTAATAACACACGATCTCATGTTAGCAACATTTTTTCGAGCAATACATAATGCAATATGAATCATCTTTATATTTGAAACAAAAACTTTGGAAAGCTTTTTGACGATCCATCGCCAGATAAAAAAAAAGCCATTTTGTACGAAAACTGAAAAAAGAAAAAAGAGAAGACTCACATCGCCAAGATCGATCTTCTTGATGTATCCCAGGTAATCGAGCCTCTTGGCGACCTCCTCCGCGTTGAAGTAAATCCAGTTGTGCAGTCCCGATACCTCCGTACCCAGCTTGAGCTCGGTCAGGAAGACGTGCTCGAATCCGGTGCTGCTCACCTTGCCACCGCCCCTCGAGTACAGGTTGAACCAGAGCGTGCGCAGGGCGTCGTTGTACACGTAGTGGTCCTTCTGGAGGAAGCCCTTGTCCGCGAGGAAGCGCATGGCGTGGCTCATCACGCTCGTACCGAGGAACGTGTTGACGAGGGTAATCTCCTCCTGGCGCATCAACGGGCTTATGTACTCGTTCTCGCGCGTGTCCGCAATGTAGTTGTTGTGGATCGACAGCACGCGTTCGATCGTCGGGATCTTGAAGGCCTCTGGCTTCACCGACAGGAGCCTGCAGGGGTAGCGAAAGTAAAGATGAGACAAATTTGAGATCTTGGCAAATAATGCGTCGGAAAAGTACGAATTTCGGGGCTTTTTTTATTACTATTATTATTTTGTATGAAAAAATTACGCATTTTAACGTCGGCAATTGCAGAAGAATAGCGAATTTTTTTTATCTTTAGAGTTTAATAGCGAATAAAGTAGCTGGGACTTCAGTCTATTCTCAATTGCAAACCTCCAAGTGCCCGGATCACACTAATTTGAACGTCAAAATGTTAAGCAAGACCAAACGGTGATTCGATGAATGGTCAAACCTTTCGTCCCGGTGGAAATATAAGATGCTTGTAGATCTCAAATTCTAACATGATGCTACCTCATTAATTGGATTACTCATCAATGGGATTCTCTGAGCAAGCCCACAAAACCAATATACGACTCACGGCTCGGGCGCCTCGTCCTTGGGGTTGTTGCTCGTCGTCTGCTTCTGCAGGTTGAGGGTGATGTACTTGTTGGCATTGTTAACGTCCCGCATGAAGAGCGCCTCCGCGAGCTTTTCCAAATCTTCGTCGGTCACGCCCTTGCCTTTACTGTAGGTCGGATTCAGCACGTAAGTCTGCTGGCCGACATTGGCCGCGACCGCCCCAGCCGCGGCGGCGGCGCCTCCAGCCACCACCGCTGCACCCGGCGAGACGCCGGCCGGCTTGGCTGTTGGTTTGGCCGTCGTCGGCTGGGCACCGGGCTTATTTCCGGGACGAGGGTAGTCTGTGGATCGTTTTAAATTGGATTTTCTTTTTTTCCTTTCTTTACCCTCCGGTGATTAATATTTTGACCCTCTATCTCTTTTCTCCCTGTACAGGTATGCCCGATCGGCGCCCCTTACGGAAAAAAGTTACGATTCGAGTCGCCCGCGCGACGGAACTTACATTATTTTTTCGTATTGCATAAAATGCGATATGAAAGGATAAAATTTGTATTGAAGCTCGGCACATGTATACATGCTGTAGCAATTTATTTGTAAGTCCGTTCGCCTGCACGCGGATGGCCAAAATAATATATTACGATGTTTCTTAATGAGGTGCTCGAATCGTATTCTTTTTCACACAGCGGACTCCGATCGTACCTTTTTCTTTATTTCGGGATTTTTGGGATTACCATGATCTATCAACGCGTGCCCACCGATCCGAAACGAATTGGTTTTTGTTCGACAAAAAAAAAAGAAATATCCCATTACCAAACGGTCCCTGGTTGGCTTTCGACGGCGACGGACTGCCACCACCACCACCGGCCACCTCGGCCCAGGTCGTCGGGCCGGTGGGCTTGGCCGTGGACGATGCCAGTGGGCCGAGAGTTGGCTTCGCGGTGGAAGGCGCCGCCGTTGGCTTGGCGGTCGGGGATACAGAGACGGGCGCGGCTGCCGGTTTCTGGGTGCTGGTCGGCTGGGCAACCACCGCGGGCTTGCCGCTCGGTCCGGCGCTGTTGGGCGGATGCTGGCCGGGGAGTGCACCTGTGCGAGGAGAGATTATTTATTCATTTTTTTTTTCCATCGTTATTTCCCGTTGTTGGGTTGTTCGGTCGGTGGATGGATCGGAGGCCGTTGGGCATAAATATTTACCGGGCGCCGGAGTAGACTGCTGCTGGTGAGTCACAGCTGGTGTTCCCGGAACGGAGGCCGGCCGGTTACCTAACGGAACAGCAATTAATCGTCTGAGAAATGCGCGATATAAGTATGCTGAAAAAACTGGAGAGCGTGGAAGCTATGGAGAGCGTAAACACACACGGCTGGTCTTGCGTCATTCGTAACGTGTAAGCCCAGCTGTGATTGTTCCGAGCCGATTATCGGCATTTTACGATCCAACGGATGTATAGGAGACGTTTCGATTCTTATTTGAGATTTCATTGAGCACAATTTGTTCGAAACTGTATACAATCGATCACCATTCAAGATGAAATGGCACGTGCGAGTGTGAAAATGTATACCTCGCTCGATGAGAAAAAAAAGAAAAAGAAAAAAAAGCCTTTTTTTCACCACGAAAACAGGACGATTGTTTTGGACCGAAAATATGATCGAGGGAGCGACTCCAAGAAAACGTCGATTTTTCAAAGCACACGCACCGTGAGCCTCCGGAGCGACACCGGGTCTCTGGGCCGGCGACTTGGGCGGCTGGCCGCGCTCGCCGCTCACGAAATCGGCGGCCCAGTCCCGAGGACCCCCGGATCCGGGCCGGCCGGGTTTGCCGTCCAGGCCGACTTCGGTGCCGGGATTGGGCTTGCGCGGCTGGTTCCTCGCGTCCTCGCGGATCTTGCCGCCGACGCTGCCGACGCCGATGGCCAGGGCCGGGTCCGCGGCCGCGGCGACGCCTCGGTTGGCGCTGGCCGGGCTCGCGGTGCTCGGTGTTCTGCCCTTCGGAGTCGGCGTGGCTGTCGCGGGAGTTGGCTTTGGCGCGGCAGTGGTGGAGGACGAGGACACGGGCTCGTCCTTCTTGTTCTTCTTCCAGAACTTCCATCCCGACGAGGAGCCCGTCGTCGTGGAGGGAGCTACGGTCGTGGTTGTTGTTGTCGTGGTCGTGGTTGTGGTGCTGCTGGAGGTGGCCTCGGACGGGCCCGCCTCGAGCGACCCGGGCTCATCCTTGTTCTTCTTGTTCCAGAATTTCCATCCTGCGCTCGCGTCGTCTGATGCCGCGAAAACAAAGTTATATTATTCTCGAGTAGCACTTTTGAATTAAATAATTTCTATTCTTTATTAGGAATGCTTCATTAGTCCCTTTTTTTTTTTTTTCCGCGTTTCGTGAACATAACAACAAATAAAGCACGCTAACGGGGAGTCGGTGAAAGTTAAAGAAGCGACGGATTTCGCGCGTGTATACAGTTGGAAAAAAATAGGTCATGTGGCCGGGTTACATCACGATGTTTTGAAAATGGAAAATTTTATAATACTCGTCGATAATTCTATGCAATGAACTTTGTGGAATGAGGTTATCGCTTTGTGAATTTGAGATCTTGCGGACTCTATATAATATGTAGTGTACAACTCAAATCGAAAGAATAAACACAGCTTGCTCCGTACGAATATTTACTAAAAGTTACTTTTCATTTTCGGCGAACGTATTAATTTCAATAATTTTATGTCAAAAAAAATATAGACGATGATGAGATTGATCAGCAATCAAAAATACTCTCGTGTACAGTATTTTTTACACGACACCTCTTCGGTCGTAGATATTTTTAACATGAAATTTAAAAGAATATCGTATGCGCATGAATTCTATTTTATTATTCACCATACGGTACTTTGAAAGGAGCTTTAAAATCCAAACTACCAAATTGTTTTTCTGATGCATACTTCAAATACTATTCAATCTTGTTTACGCGACTGAATCCTCGAAAAATGTTTTTGCTCGTGGAACAGCAGGTTGGTCTTGAACAGACTGACCCGCATGCAGAGGCAGGCTCTTGTGCAGGCAAGGAACGAAGGAGCTTACTCATCACATGCCGACCGAATTCTCAATGAGTTTCAAAAGATCGGAGCCGATTGCAGTCCATTGAATTGTTTTTATTTATTTTTTCTTTCGATACAAGTTGAGCGACGTACAAAAAATTGAGCTTTCAAATTGATTGAGTCATCTACGTGACGTTGAAAAATCAATTTTAAGAAATAGATTAATCGACTAAATTTTGCTTCAACAGCATATTTATACTTCGACCATTGAAAGGTTTATTTGGTGATGACGATTAGTGAGCTATCTATGCTATTCATGGCACGATTTGAGTATTGTTCATCCTCTGACGTAATTTTTTTTTATATTCGCACGAATACCACTGTACTAATTTAGAAAACGATCTCCCCGAGAAATTACGCGTATGCATCTCATAAAAATCGATCAAACTACCGATCGCGAGACCGTGGCATTCATCCGACGCTCTCTCGGTCGCATTGATAAATCGGCCGGTCTCTATAACATGATCATTTTTCACGCCAAAGTGTAAGAACATCGTCAACGTACGTTAAACTAGCAAGGTCCTTATAGCCAGTAAGACAAATCATGGAGCGGACTTACCGATTAAAAGCGACAACGACAGCAGGAGAATCAGGAAGTAGACGATTCTCATGTCTCGTTTGTTCTTTCGCAGCGTTCGCTGCTGTTGCCACTGCTATACTGAGTATAACTCTGAGAGCGTTTATCCTCTTGAGCGCGCCAAAGATCGGCTGAAGTCTTCTTATACATATACGTATACGGCTACACGTGTATATACATACACAGCGCCAACCGATCGTAAACACACTTTCCCCTCTCCAAGGCGCAGCTACTTATCATTGTCCTTTTTCTCTCTTCATAATACTTATACATAACATCTTTGAACAGTTGGCGTGTGTATGGCGTGTATGCATGTGGTGTGTGTACTCATTTACGCACGTGTTCACGCATTACAAGTACATATAAAGGCTTTGAAGATGTATATGTACGTATGCGTAATTACGGGGTTTTCCATGGATCGTTATTGGCCATCGTTAGTTCGCTTATAAGTGCTTCTTAGTATGATTACACACGATGCAAAAAGCTTTTGAGCTTGTATTCAAAAGTAAAAGAGAATAAGATGCTGCGCTAGCTGTAACGCGATGATCTCATGATGTATGTGTATACGTGTGTCTGTCTTATACTGCTGATCCATAGAGGACACCGGAAGGTCAAGCGGAGCTGGTTATACGCTTATTGGGTGTTTTCAACTTTGGAAATCCAGCCAAGAATATATCTCCGAGTGATTGCTTTCATTGTTGCTAGCGAGGAATTTTTTCACGAGAATTTTAATTTTACTGAAATTTACTTTGGTAAGTATAAGCCGAGTGGCCCGAGATAAGAACGAACATTTTTTTTTTCCCTCCAGTACTTATTGAACGATACTTTAAAATATACCGCAACACTCATAATCAACTACCCACGTCTTTGGTTGCTCTTAATACAACATTAGCATGTAGATTTGCTCTTTTATACCATAAAACAAATTTTTATAATTATTTTCATCAATTTGAAAAATTGACCTTTTCACTGCCACCTATAATTCGCTAGTTACATATACTTGTTTAAAAATTTTTTCAAACTATGCATTTGTTCTATTTTAAACGAACTTTACATCTGTTTACTATATCGTCGTCACTCACAAAAGAATACGATTCGAGCTCCTCATTAATATGATAAATTGTTTTGTCCATCGTGCGATTTTAGAGGGGTTGATTTGAAAATTGAAATGACATATTACGTGTTGAGCTTTAATAGAAAGGTTGTCCATTAACATTGCAGTATTCAATACGTGAAATGTAAAGTTTATAAGACTTTTATTGTGAATCGTATCCCTATACCTCTTTGTTTAACCAGTGATGAAAAAATTACAAATTCTGATTATAATTCTTCCCATTGCATACTAATATAGCAGTCCTCTCTACGTTTATCGAAATACTTTGGAATACTTTTAGCTTTTATCCTTTTGTACTTAATGCTTATTATAATTCGAATTTACCATCTGACTCCCGACATTGATCGTTCACTCCACCTCAAACTATTTAATATTTTTTTTTTTCTAACTTTACATATTCATATTTCATCTGTATTATAATTTTTCTTTTTCCAAAGAACCTATCGATCTCTAGATGGCTTATTTTTCAAAATTCATACAAATGTGTATTTATGATAATACCTATGTTCCGTGGAATAAAACATACGCCAACGAGTTCTACGCGTGCACATATCTTTTAACCAAAAACCGTTTTCTTCACTGTACCTATAACATACAAATCATTCACTGACATAATTATTCTACAACACATGTGTAAACATACTTTAATCAGGGTTTTTAAAACTGGAATAATTTCTTCGTTGCTATTCTGTTGCTAAGTGACAATCATGACAGTTTTTAGAGTCCTGCTCTATAAGTACAAGAGTATCAAAGATTAAACTTGTTGTGTGAGATATAATACGGAACTTTACCGTTAATACAAGTAAAATAGATCTCTATATGCAGAGCCGATGTTTTTGCCGCGATCTGTTCATTAACGATCTCAAAGTCGAATTTTTTGATGCAGTAATACAAAGTTATAACATCGATCATCTTTGCATTCTTTTATCGTTTGACGGCAAATCATTTTCAAGGTACTTATCACCATTGAAATTATCGAAAACACAAATATCGTCTTCATGATCGGTTCATTAAACTTTTTTTTAGCTTTAATTCAAATCACTTTTAATCTCTTAAAATTAATATGATGTACACTTGTATGCTGATACTTACTAGCTATTACAATTTCAAAAGAAGTAAAAATTTCAAAAGCGTCATCATTGTCTCCCGTTGTTAAGATACCTATTTTATTTCACTTCTAAAGCAATGAGAAAACTTTTTGATAGGAAAAAAAATTGGTGAGAATGTATTTTTTCAAGATCCATAACTTTTTATCGTTATAGTGTCTACAAATATGGACTCGAAATGTCTTTCTTAAAGTTTAAAAAAAATCAATTTCTTAACATTGAGGCTCTTCAGTTTTTAGAGGCTGTCGTGCTGACACATTCATAAATTTAGTGATGATAAAGTGAAATTAACATATAATTATATCATTTTTAGGTGTGTGGGTTTTTCTTCAAAGAAGTTGACTATTCGAGTTATTTCGAAAACTTTTTTTTTTCAATAGTTGCAATGTTTTCCTTCAAAATTTGTATTCGTAACTCTCTAAGCGTGCATCACTTATAGACATTTTTTGGAGATAAGGCATTTTTATCAGTGTCGATGCTTAAATATTTTCTATTTATCAGATTTCCTGCTGGTTTTCCCCAAGTTATCATTCAACATGGTCCGTGTATAAAAATTTAAATCGATTTATATAACTTTGCCTCTTATCCACCATGAAATACTTATTTTACAAAGTAACAGTGAGTTTATTAACCAAACAAAAATACAATGCTTTTGTTTTTGAAATTATTGGGACGGCAACACAAAAGGGAAATATATAAACGCCCATACGACAAATAGAACGAGTAATGCCAGCATCGTCTTGGATCGAAAGCTATCCCATCCGATCAAAATATGATTGCACCTTTTGTATGGAGGCACTGTGCAATCGGCCTAAAATTCATAAATACATATAGGTACTTTAATTTCGATAAATGCATTCGTAAAGGAACTTTTTATTCAAAATCTAACCTCGCACTCCTCATCTTCGATGTCATCTACTTCCTCGGTGAGCCGATCAAAACTACGCGCGGCACGCATATCGATTTGCGTTGCTTTATCTCTCGTTGATTGAGTAGATTGATTTTTCGTCGACGAAGGTGCGTAAAACAATACTCGAGATGGGGTCGTCAAGATTCCCTCTTGGTCATAAAATTCGCTTCTGTTTTCAACTTCTAAATTAGTATCGTTTTCGTCGCTTCTTTGGCCGTTTTCTATTCAAAGTCCAAATTCATTAGTCAACAGCTCTACGGTAAATCACTTCATTTATTACTATTACATTCTCATTACCTGTACCGGAATTTTCTTGTATTATTATTCTGACTTTGGACTGACAAACTTTTCATTCAAATCACGGTTGCTTGGAAAAATCTGACTTTTTTTCGAAATAACTTTTATTGCATTGTAATATGAAATTGTTGTTTGTCACCATTTCAACAACTTAAAAAGCAAGTTTTATACAATTTTTCGACATTAAATAATTTTCCTGAAATTTTATGGAGCACAATTGATGGGAGTTTGAACCACCTATTTACCCGAACTGTCAATATTATATACTATGTATGCATACTTACATGTATACTCAAGATTGTCATTTTTTTTTATTTTCTTTGAACTTTACGGATTCGAAAAGCGATCATTGTGAAATAAGAACAGTGATTGATGGTATAAATGTTTCAATTTTCTTTATTACAATATACGTTTGTATATTATTGAATTAGGTGATTATTAAAAAAGTATATGTTCTACTTTACCGACGGAGTCGTTATCACAAAATTAATATCGTGCACGGTTTATGGTTAAAATTAATTTTTATGGACAATATTGTCATACACAAAATGATGTAAACAAATATATCAAGGACTTTATATTTCGGTGCTGATTTTCTCATTTACAGTAACATTTTAGCACATATATTTTTATCATATATTAACATTACATTAAGTATTATAACTTATAATTTTCGTAGTATCTATAACAAAATTGTGATTTCTATGAATTTCACGCAGAAAATGCAAAATTTATGAAAAACTTTTTTGACAGTCTTTGACAATATCCGACAGTCTTTTCCACGCTAATTTAAATTTGTTCTTCATAAAAAATACTTTGTGTTGAAATCAAAGACCGAACGGAACACTTTACGTGCTTAATCACAGTGAAATAGTTGCAATACAATTATTGTCGTATTTTTGTAATATACATTAATATATATATATATATATATATATATATCGATTTGACACTCAATGTTCATTAATCTTCAAAACATGTTTTGTTCACTTATCACGTTACATACATCTTTTGTGCTATTTTTTTTAGCACATAAAGTGCACATTATAACTTCATCAATCTTATCCAGCAATACATAAGAAGTCTCTTTTCTAGATTAAAAGTTGAACCGCAATGCTCATACTTTTATACATTATAAAATAGATCAAAACAAACATACGTACAAAATATTATCGTAGTTAAAATTTCAGAAAAATAACAGCTTCGAAAATTGATTATGCAACACGGATCATCTGGAAGGTTGTAAAAATCGCATTCTTAAGAACTCTATATAACTAAATTTTTTTACAGAAATATGGGATAAAAACACATCAAAAACCAAGATCATCTAATAGAAAAATGCTTTCTAACAATATCCATGCTTTCTGCAATCTAACAGCCTGTATAACGCTAAATGCACGGAGAGCGTCTTCTGCTGTCGACTCACCCTTTTTTTACCGATTAGATATAGTTTATGAAAAATTCAAACACAGCAATATCTCATTGAAAACAATTGGGTTTTTCAAAATTCGTAACTCACTTTTATCGATCGAAGTTTTTAATTTTGAAATCATCATTCCCTCTGAACGTTCGAACAAAAAAATTCCTTCGAGACACCCGGGAAATATAATTCGTGCAGGTTTATACAAATATATGTACACACAAGGTAAAGATATCGAGCCTCCTCAGCGCAACACTGCTCTGTATGTAGACGCGATGAATACACACAGAAGTCAAGGAAACAATTTCTCGTCGCAGAAACAACACTTATTCAGCGATCATATGTATATGATATAAATATTGCGTGTGCGTAACATATGTACATGTACACACCACCGCGCCCATGGCTCATCGTTTCCGCGAAACCCAACTCCATCGCTCCGATAAGCTGCAGCGCGCGATATTCTCGCCTCACCGCAGCGCATACTGCGCACGGTTCTCAAATGTATTGGAAGAAAGGAAAAAAAGCCGGTCAATCTGCTCGAAAACGCCGCGTCAGCGCCCAAGTTGGGGCAAAGTCACACGACACCGTACCGCGCGAGCAGGACGTACGCGCAGAGCCAGACGACGAAGGATATGATGATCGAGACGAGGAAGACGGTCTTGAGGTGGTGCCAGGGACTCTCGAGCCGGTGGACGCGCTGCCGCCGCTGGTGGGCCCGGCTCTTGCACGCGCCGTCGTGGCACGCGATGCCGACGCGGTGCTGCTGCTGCTGCTGCTGCTGGCTCGCCGGCGTCGTCGGTATCGTCCCGGGGATGCCGCTCAGCTCGCCCAGCTCCGTCTCCTCGGTGATCCGGGCCTCGGCGCACTGTGCCGGCGAGTCGAAGCGGCCCGCGCTGTCCATCTGCGGGCGGTAGAAACAGGAAAAACGCTCAGTACGTGGGTCGACGATGATTGCCGGATCGAGGGGCCGGTACATTTGTGATTTACGCGCGAGGAGAAAAAAAAATGGTATCGTACGCGTTTGGGGTAACCAAGCTACACAAGGTACCTGAACTTCTCTCGGGTTTACTCAGCGATAAAGATTGTGCTGTTGGGTGTAAGGTGATTACAAGCATATTATGCATTGCGGAGGCGAGCTTGCGTAAACGCGTCAGAGAGTCGTGGTCGGTATGTATATGGACACTAAACAATAATCGCCCTCGTCGCTGCGTTTGCATCTGATAAAAGTTTCAACATTTAAAAATCTCCAGAATGATACAATTTGTAAACCACGCGAGAAGCGGAATTGGGAGATAAAAAGGCTGCATGTATCTAGATGTAAGGAGATAAGAATTCCCGAGATACCTATCCTATGTGGGGCAAAAGACCTTCGTTTCAACTTCTCCATCAGGGATTTCATGGAACCCCCTTACGAAGGTTTCAAACAACCACTGCTTCCACATCCCTGATTAAACTATGAAAAACAAACAAAAGTACTTTATACTCGAAGGTGCCCATCACGTTATTATACGCGAAAAATCTCGAAAACTCCGAGCGCCAACGGCAATAAGTATAAAAAAAAAATGCCACTGCTGCCAGATTCAACCGCATAAAAGTACAAACCGAAGGAGTTTCTGCTTATTACACCAGCACCGTCGCGATTTCCGATAATGCATGGCAGCTGTTTCGAAGCAGCAGCCGAGCGACGCGTCCTTATATGGGTGATTCTGCCGTAACTGGCTCAAATGAGCTTCAAATTTTGCTGAAAAAAAAGTTAGTGGAAAAATTTTTTTCGAATAATATTTCCATTGTTATTATCATCCACAACAAGGATCCAAAGCGATTCTACTACAAAGTTTGTTCATCAAAAGTTACACAAGTATTCATTTTAGTGAATTTTAGTCAATTTTTCAAAAAACACGTCTTCTTCTAGTGCGTA
>JAPYYV010009074.1:0-12162 GCA_030522625.1 Copidosoma aretas | reverse complement strand
ACTGAAATTTAAATGTAACATACATTGATACCTAAAGAACTTATCTTCAAAATTTGAAGACAATCGTAAATAAAGTTATTTTGGCATAAACGTCCTTAACGTGCAGAAACGCGGATCAGACGTAAATTGTGCAGAGGCTTGGAAAGAGTGGCAGATGGTAGATGTTAGAGGCGATTATAACTGCCTGTTTTACAGCCTTATGATGTTGTTTTAATGAGATTTGACAGAAAAACAGTTAAGACAATTTTTGCTGCATTCGAAACATGTTGATGACTGCATCGATTCAGAAAACACTAGGAAGATTTTAGGACAAAACTACAAGTCAGGGGACGGGGAGTGTATTTTTGTTTTTTCCCAGGAATTCAAGAAGAACATCTGTGTGCACTACATATATAGGGATGGACCGCCAATGTGTCAACATTACACGGGGATGAAAGGGGCAGAATACGAGCACATGCTGTATGAGCCGGAAAATTATAAAGCACTCTGCGAGAAACGGCAAAAACGCTATAAGCCAATAATCAAGTTGTATGAAAATACGAATGAGGATAGAGTAGTAGTTCGAGATGCAAGAAGAGCAACACTGAGAAAAAAGGAAGGAAAACAGGTTTTTAAATGCGAAGAAGAAAACAAAAGAGGAGATCAGAAAAAGAACAATGGAAAAGAACAATACCGATCACGAGACAAGCGAGGAATCGGATTGTGAATCAAGGAAGGAACAAGTTCGATAAAAACGTGATCTTCCGCTAACCCCACCGGAACTACCGGATGAGCCAAGTTTAGTAGTGGAGCCAGAACAATCGGAAGTACCTGGCAATTAAATAAACGATGAGATCGTTAAAATGGAAAAAGATAAAGAGGAGAACGTAAAAGATTTGCTGAATGATAATATAAGACATAGTGGTGATGACACTATGGATTACGAGGAGGTCAGCACAACCATACCTAGTCTAGAAAAGTACAGAGCATGCAGGTCGCGGCTACCAATACAAAGACCGCCCTGGAAGCAAGATAAGAGTAAAGACATTCTGCCATTTAAAAGACTTAAAAAAATTAACGAACACCCGTTTAGATACCTCAACAACATCGCTTTCTGCACAATAAAGGAAACATACCGGACACAGAAGTCATAGATGCACTTCAAGAGAGAGGTTATATAAACCCAGCGGTGATACCTAAGGAGGAAAAAAGGGCTGAAAATATAGCAATTCTACGTTTTTGATAGTTTACAACGTCAAAAAAATCTTTAAAAAAATCATCATGCGTATTTTCCATACGGAAATATGAATATACACTTATTAGCTTATTTTACATATCGCCGAACTTTCCAAACCTCAAAAAACTTTGAAATAAAGCAGATTCGCATAATTTTGACCGCTTTGCAGGTCAAAAAATTTTTAAAGAATAAGTATTACGCTTATTTGATGTTTCGAAACATAAATCCACACTTTTTTAAGTCCAAAATATCGCTCAATCTCCCTAACCACAAAAAACTTTCGAAGAATAAGTTTTTCGTAGTTTCTAATCGTTTTATACGTCAAAAAATTCGTTCAAAAATCTACTATTATGAATTATTCATGGAATAATAATTAATATTTTTTTTTTTCACTGTCCAAGTTACTGACTTTTCCTGACCTTAAACAACTCGAACAATAATGCGTGATTTTTTATAGTGTTCAATGTAAGACGATTTAGGACAAACCGCAAAATTTTTCAGTTTTATTACTAAACTATAAAACGTACGTATTTCTTATAGGTAATATTGCTGTTTGTCACTAATCTTCGAACATTTTTGAGTCACAGTCATTTTACTTGGGTCAAACTATTCTTGGCCTTTTTATTATTTGTAACCTATAAAGAAAAATCTAAATATACGTCTATTATACTGATGTATATATCTTTTTGAAGAACATAAGAAGTATTATTTGAGAAATATATTTATTATGTTAAAAAAATGATGAAAACATAAGACAAGTTTATGTTAAAAAAAAAGTACAAAATTATTATTTCAGAAAGCTTTTTGCCAATTCATTAGCAGCGGTCCTTGTTTTTAGCAATATTCAGTTTTTTATATTACTTGGGTTCACTGGAGTACCTAAATGCAGTCGGGGTCATCATTGATAAGACCTTTAAAGCATGAGCTTTAGAAATTCGTCGTACTGGGGGTTCGAAAACAAACCATTTCGCCAGTTTTCTAGATGTTCTATCGTAGTCTTGTTTAGCGAAGTGAAAAAATGTGATGTTGAGAAACTTGTTTTTGGCCCAGTTTAAATGTTAATCATAATTTAGAATAGCTTCATTTCCTTGATCTTGTAAGCTAGTACGTGATGCTCGACTGTTTACTGTTGCCCCTACTACGTCACAAGCTCCCTCGCCGTGCGCCGTAGCATTAAAACGCCATTCTGACTTGAAAAAAAATCTTCCCGATGGTGTATTAAGTTAACCACTTGATACTAGTCTTTTAAATTCTGCATTGCCCCTCTGAGAAACAGATAAGTTTTAATATATTTAAGCATTTTTTTGGATAGCTGGAACTAAACACGATTGTACTACATACACAGTTGTTGCATCCTGAGTTGGGCAGCCTTAGAGCAATGTAAAGCTGTAGTGTTCCAACCCTTGGGCTTTCGTGTAATAGAGGACAGGAACATATATACTACACTGGTTATCGTTGTAGGGAAATTGTGAGCAGCGTTCTAAGCCACGTGTGCGTAGTATTCCGAATAATCTATTTCCAAGAGACCCTTCGGTGATTTTTATTTTTTCAGGTTTTTTTTATGAATTTTGATTAATTCTTGGATAAGAAATGGTACGGTATCAATTTTTTGGCAACTCTGAGATAGTTCCTGTACACAATCGCACACATTTGGGCACTCCTTTTTAATGTGCGCTTATCAGTTGACAGCCAAACGCCGTAAATAATATTTTCAACATCAATATCAAGTAGCACAGATGTTGCAAACTCCTGAAAATCTGAGAGTCCTCAGAATTTTTGGCATATCCCTAAGTGACAGTCTGGCTTGGGCTTTCTGCAAAGGAATAACTTATGCGGATACTGCGATTCTTTCATTAGTTTAATCAAATCGGACGCATTAAACTTAGCCTTAAAATTCTAGTGTATTATACACACGCACATACTGTGTGTACCTCTTGCTCCAGCTAAAACACGCGATTAAGGCCTTAACTCTGCGAACTAAATGAATCTGATTGGTAATTGTCAAAATTCTTCGATGAAATTCCTATACAAAGTCTTTACATCTCATGAAGCAATCTTTTTGGCATATATTTTATGGTTTCGCCTTCTTTCATTTTCTCTACTTACTTTTTATTTGGCATAACACGACTGTTACTATTAGTATCATAGTATTCTACAACTTTGTTAATAGTACTGTCTGGTAATGTTTTACCCTTTATTGACCAGCGGTTGCTAAAATACCATCTTTATATTTTGAATATCGTGCCTTCCAAGCCATTCCCATAGAAATTTTAGACTCCTTCATAATATTTTGTAATGCCCAACAGTCTGATAAAATTATAAGATTGTAGACCAAGTTTTCTAGAAGACAAAGAGAAAAAGTTTTTTTTCAGTCTTTCCATCAATTGCTTCAATTTATATTCTCTTAATAAACAGATTTTTTTAACTGACTGAGCTGCTTTATTAACTGGTGGTCCAGAGATTCTTTCATCTATTAAAACATTTGATAAACTTATTACAAACATATGTTACTAATTAAAATACTTTTTTTTTATTATTCTTTATACGTTTCGGATAAAAAATCGGTCAAAAATGGTTTACAACCAAGTAAAATGTCTTTATTACAAAGTCTTTGAAGGTTAGTCACATGCAGCAATATTTTCTATAAAAAGGCGTGTGTGTTATAATACAGCAATAGAAATAAAAAACTTAGCGGTTTGTCCTGAATAGTCTTACTTTCGGAGCAATAAAAAAGCAAGCATAATTGCTTTATTTTAAATTTTTTTGAAGTCAAGAAAAATCAGTGATCAGCGCGATAAAAAATAAGTATTTTCATCATATAGTAGAAAAATTATGATAGTATTTTTTCAACGATTTTTTGGACGTATAAAACTATCAAAAACTACGAAAAACTGCATCGAGACTTTTTCGAGGTTAAAAAGATTAAGCGATATGTTGGACTAAAAGAAAGTGTAGATTTATATTTCGTAACCAAAAAGTACACATAATAGTTATTTTTTAAGAATTTTTTGACGTGTAAAACGATTAAAAACTACGCAAAACTTCTTTATTCCAAAGTTTTTTAAGTTCAGAAAGGTTAAGTGGTATGCAAAATAAAAAAATATGTGTAGAATCATGTTTTGGTATGAAAAATACACATGATAATTGTTTTAAAGAATTTTTTGATGTGGAAAACAATTGGAAAGAACGTAAAACTGCATTATTTCAAAGGTTTTTGAGGATAGGAAGTATCAGTGATGATCTTCATCAAAATTGAGTATGAATTCCTAATCAGCGTTGAAAATGACATATGATTAAGTTTTAGTTTAAATTTTTAGAGGGCCTAAATTAATTTTAATCAAGTAAAACAGCTGTCTCAGAGTGATTTTGTCTATTTTCAGCTACTATATTGGTCCGCCCTATTAAATTTTGGACAAAACCAGATGGCAAAAGAAAGCCTACTAACTCAGCTCCAATTTGTGCCCATAACATCTTTCTTGTGACTCATAGAATTTTGGGGCGATGTTCGTTGCGTTTTACAAAGAACGTCCCAAACATATATTGTTCGTTGTAGTGTCCTTTTCTAATCCAAGCTAAACGTTCTCAAATTCCTCGACTAAGGACACTATTTAGGAATTGCGCACGACGCCAATACTGTTTAATGTTTATAACATTATTTTAAATATGAGATCAAAGATATCTTAGAGTATCAAAATTAAGGTAGCAGGTGAAAATTATTCTATTTATATTCAAATGATTATTATATAGCACGGACATATTTATAAATTCTGTAAGAGATGGAAATGTTTGGCAAAACCATTTATGTATAAATAAATAACAAATGCATGAGAACTTATTTATCACAGAAGAAAATACGTAAGTTTGATGTTATTATTTTAGAACTGAGTGGTCGATACAAAGAAGTTCTATCTCCTTATAGATGAAAAAAAGGAAAAAATTGTTCAGCTGACTAGACCATGTTTATCTTATGTCTTTCGGGTCACTAAATTCAAATCTGAGGTCCGTTTTACTACATCGACCTTTAATTTTTCATAATCTTAAAAAATTAGCCTAAAAATCCAGTAATTTCTTTTACCTTTAATCCATCAATTCTTTAGTACAATAAATCAATAAATTTTAAAACCCTAATCCCCTTAATCTAAGAACACTAACATCGAATAACACTTTAACATCTTAACCTCCTGACAACTTAACCCCACAACCCCATAGACCGGAGAAATCGATAAAATGCTTTTTTGACTACACCTTGTTAATAGTATGTTTTTTAGATAACTGTACTCCAATTTGAAGTCTTATTTCTAATAACCTCGTAAAATATGCCAAAAACCTAGTATTTCCTTAGATCTTTAATCCATTGATTTTTTAACACAGAAAATCCAATAACCACTACATCCTTACACACCCTCCATTGAAAAAGACCATAATCTTATAATATTTCAAAAAAACTTTCTGGTTTTAAACTGTTATGAACGGCTCTTCAGTTAGTCCATCGAAAATTCTTCTTCCCCAACTATATATCAACTTAGGTCTTATAAGACATTTTGTAAATCTTGAGATAAAAATGAGGATTGTTTTGAGTATTTAAAATGTAATTTTCGAAATGTATCTAATGCACACTAAATGAAGGAAATTTTGATGGCCCCCAAATCCCCAAAATGTTTTGCGACAATGAGTTGTCAAGTAAAAGGAATACCATAGAAAAATTTGAGTGGATTCTTTTTTAAAATTTTGCAACGCACTTCTGAAGGAATCATAAAAGTGATGATTACAAGCGAATTGTAAATGAGATAGTAAACATTTTTCGAAATTAAGGTTGCAGTATGAATTGGAAACTGCATTTGTTACATTCGCTTCTTGATGAATGTCTGGAAAAGATAAGTGACTGTAGTGAGGTGCAAGGAAAATGCTTCCACCAGGATTTAAAGAAGATGGAACGCCACTATCAAGGAAAATGGAATAAAAACATATTGGTAGATTACTGCTAGAATTTAAAACGAAAAACAAAGGTGCAATAGAACCTGCTAAAAAGAAAACCACCACGCAGGAGCTTTGAAGACAAAAGACAAAAATATAGTAAAACAAAGATTAAAGAGGAATGTTGATGTGATTCTGAAAACGTGAGAGGCAAAGGGACTCACAATAATGTAGCACTCCCAGACGTAAGCGGCAAGGGGACTAATGCCAATCAAGCATCCCGAGACGAGGGAGGCAAGGGGACTCACGCTTATGAAGCACCCCAGAGGGAACATACGCATGCTCCGTCCATGTCGTTATTCCTGGCTTAGGCTAAGAGTAGGTTAAACATGAATTGCCAAGATTTCACCTGACCATGGAGTCAACAATTCACCAGTTGACGTTATTACTGGATCGAATCTATCGAAATTTGTTATCCGAATGGTTATACCAATGATCATGGAGTAAAACAGAACTCAGATTCGAATTCAGTGACCCCCAAAAATATATTATTAACTTAGTATTGTCGAAAAAGCATTTTATTGGTTTTTCCAGGATATGGGTTTTGAGGTAAAGTTGTTAGGAGGTAAGAGGTTAAAGTGTTATAAGATTCTGGTTTTATTATATCAAGGAGCTAAGGATTTAAGTACTTTTTTTTTGTACTGAAGAATCGGTGGATTACAGTTAGGAGAAATTACTCAATTTTCAGGCTTTTTTTTTAGGTTATGAAAAACTTAAGGGTGCTGGAGTAAAACAGACCTTGGATTCAGATTAAGCGACTCAAGAAACATAAGATAAACATGGTCTAGTCAGCTAAACGATTTTTTTTGTAGAAAAATAACTGGATTTTTAGGCTAATTTTTTGAGGTATAAAACTCAAGAGTAATGGAGTAAAACAGACCTTAGATTCGAATTCAACAACCAAAAAAACAAACGACAAACATGGTCTAGTAAACTGAACAACTTTTTTTTCGGGGAAAAAATTACTAGATTTTTAGGCTAATTTTTTGACTTTATGAAAAACTCGAGGGTGATGGATTAAAATGGACCTTAGATTTGAATTTAACGACCCAAAAACCATAAGATAAACATGGTCCAGTCAGCTAAACAATTTTTTTTTGTAGGTTTGTGTTATTGTTAAAATCTTTGTATGCAGACATAATAATATTATTGATTAGAGATAAATAAACTAAAAAACACCTTAAACTGTCAAGATATACAAAATTATCAAAAATCAAGAAATACATTAAAAATTTATTTTATTCTAGTTTCATGTCAAGAACGCGACTCTTATTTTCCTAATATTATTTTGAAGTTGCAACAATCATTGCTACAATCATTATTATTAAATAATAACTAGCCTATTAAATATCGTTTGATGTTTTGATTGCTTTACTATGCATTCATTTCTGCAGTGGTGATTAAATGTCAACTCACAAAAAGTTAATATTTAGTACTTTTAAACTGAATCGTAATGAGTCACAAGATAAAAAGTCAATTTAATTCTTATGACGATTAGAGGACTATAAATATATTCAAATTGCCAAAAAAAAAAAAACAGTACTTTCACTAAACAACATATGAAAACTTTTACCTATGGAATAGAGAAAGACCTTATCGTTCAATGTAATAAACGTATTCATGAAAATGGTAATTTTATTTAACTTGGGAATTGCAAACCCATATTTAAAAAAAAAAATGGCACTAATAAGCATACTCATAACAAAATGTAGAAAGAAACTTTCTAAGAAGGACCGGATAAAACATGTAAAAAACAAATATATATGGTGGTGTATAGTTGCGATAAAGGGGTAACCCATAGGTTATTGAGATGAATAAATCGTAAAAAAAGCAAACAAACTAGGGGAGCAGCGTATTCGCATAGGGAGGCATTAAGAATCGTTGGCTGTGTGTGTATTTGTCGAGCTCTAAAGAAGCTTAATCCACACTTAATCAGGTCAAAACAACTGAATCCCCGAGTAGGCTGGTATGTAGGACTACCATTACAATCAGGGTATTTAAAGCTTTAGTAGGGGATATTTAGAATCTTCCTTACAAATAACGATACAATGTAGGTCAATACTTTTCTCATAAACTGTTGCTTTTGTGGGTAACATGCAGATATCTGTATGCTGAAATATTATTGAATTTTTAGTTCCAATAAAGTTGTAACAGTTTTGTTTTGAATAAATTTTCGATGCACGGAATGAGTTGATTCATGTTGGCAGAAAAAATCCAAACATGACATTTCATAATAAATTACAAGAATTTTACATCATACAGTTCCATGTCATTTTTAACAATTTTATGTGTTCTTGATTGATTAGAAAATATTATACGTAAACTTTATCTAAAAGTTACTGGTTACCTTTCTTCTCAGAGAAACTAGGAAAAAATGGATAAAAAAAAGGTTTTTTTTTATATATTAGACAGTATAGAAAAATTTTGTTACTGACATAATAAGGAAAGCGGTAGTCGACAGTGAAATATGTTGTTCTAGCTGATTAAGATTTAGTGTTAAACAGTTATACAACGTTTAAACAGTTTGGCGAGTCCCACTTGCATTGACAACAAAATTATGTTATACGTTTCGTTGAATGAGGAAAATATATAATAATAATGTTATTATTTTGTATTTTCTTCAATTCCAAGTTTTTGGATGAAAAGAGCGAATGTTATACAAATGACTTGTAATTTTTCGTGTTTTATTATAAACCAAACGCTTTCCCATGTTTTTATGAAAAAAATGCACTTTCCTCTCCTTAGAATGTAACTAACAAATTAATGGTTTTACTTGAAACGCTCTCTCTTACGATTCTAGTGTACTACATTTACATTAAAAAAACTTTTTAATAGTATTAACTGCAAGACGTCTACCATCGTTAGTTTTGTAGCGTCCTTGTAACTAGTAAATGAAAAAGAGCGAATCATCGGTTACATTAGTGGCGATTCATTCATAAGAATCTAATCACATGAATTGTTCTTCACTTATTAACTAAGGTGAATATTATCTTTTTTTTAATTATCAAATTTATTTATTTTCTTTTATTTTTGGAACGCAGCATAAATGGACCCTGTCTGATTTTGCACCTTTGCTGCTACTGGCATAATACTTCGCATAAAATAAGCAAATTGCGTGTTCCTTGCACTTGTGATAAAAAATAGCGGGTGCAAGTTGCCTGATACAGTTGCATATTGCTTACTTGGGTTATAGTGTCCAACGGCATTTTCATGCGCACTATGCAACTATTCTTCACTTGTTACACTATGTACTATTACGAAAAAAGTTTTAATCTTTTGTGTTCTTTTGATCTATGAGTTCTAAGACGATTGGGTGCATATTAGTTCGTATTTATAAGTAGAGGTTTAGATCACATAAGGCATGCCCTGATTTTTTTTGTCAGATAGCTTGCAGTCTTGCTAAATATGTGGAAGTAAATAAATTACAGTAATAAAAAAAAATACGATTTTTAAATACGGTTTATTAAACACGACAATGAATATTACCATGCATATGGCAACACCAAAACTAGGGGCATAAAGCACTTTAGCTAATGTTTAAATAAATAATGAATAATCTTTTTTGTTCATTTGTGAGCTTAGATACTTTAGGTCCTCAGTTTTGGTGATGCCATACGCATGGTAACATATACATAGTACTGTTAATATTTATGTTCAATCTTATCTTGGTAAGAAAAACTATGTGGATTTTTAATATGGATTCGCCATATACATTGTTTTGATTGGAAGCTATATTCATACATAAAATAATATCTATAATTTAGGTAAAAAAAAATTGAAGAATAATTTTTAATGTCATTCCCATTCTGCAAACGCTTAATACGTAACAGAAGTAATAAATTGTTCACTGAATTTTATTTTACCTACAATTATAGCTATTATTTTGTATATAGAAGCAGCTATTAATACCTGTTTTTTACAACTATTTCTGATACATATTTATAGCTATAAGACACATGATAACAGCTGTAATTACAGCTATAATTTATACCAAACTAAAAAACTCAAATTTTTTATTTAAACAATTAGTTAATAATTGAGTCAAACAAGTTGACTTGGGTAACAAGTCAATATCAAGACTATATAACAATATTTCTCCATCAGAATATTCTAGTTATAATTTTTTATTATAATTTTTCTTGTTCAGATATTTAAGTATCAGCACTTAGTACCACAAAAAGGAGCCTGCAATCTCTTGCAGCAGAGTAGCCGCGGCAAATTGGAACATCATGCTACCCGTCATAGCCAATCAGCATAGTTTAATAGCTTCCAGCAGAATTACGTCATCGAGCCACCTAAGATCTAAGGTCGCATGCTGCATCAAGCCGCTCACTCTAGCAGTCCCCTGGCGGCGGCGATTTTTTCCGGTACGCTCTAAGGTCTTACCTTTCGGTATCATGCTGCCAGATGTTCGGGGACTCATAATAGCGCCCGTGTATGCTGTACAAGTGCTACGACTTGTATCTCATGCATGAGCAGTTTCATGATAAGTTTCTTTTTTATATTGGAGACATTTTCTTGATAGTGCCACACGACATTAAACATTTTAATGACTTTTTGATTTGGTAATATTATATCTGGAAATATACGGCACTTAACATACTTATTATTATTTCTTGTTATTATTTATCATTTTTAGTTGATTTGATATTGTTATTAATGCGTGTTAATATTCGGAGGTATTTTCCATGGATCGTGAAAATAAGCAAACACACTGGTATTGATTAATTGGATTTAACATAGGGAAACATAATTACTATACACAACGATACACGACGTTACCTACGATAAACGGCTATTCGCACGCACGCATGACCGCATGCCTCGACGTACAGACGAGATATCCCCTGTGTGCTTCGTCAGAGCACTAGGCGTCCGCAAAGCTTACGCCTGCAGCACCCTGGAGATGGCAACGCTTGTCCATCTTCTGTAGGGAATGTTGTCCCGTAGTATAGGTTAAGTTTGGTGTAAATGAATAAGGACTTTAGTATGTATGTGTACTGGTTTATTGAAGTAAGTTGTACAGCCGGAAACAGAGCATAGACTGACGCAGTCAGCATACGCGCTTACACAGTATAGTTCGGTTAACCTCCAGTATAAATGTATTACATACTCAATAATACAGAATCATAATTATTAATTTATTCAATACCTTTTGTATTAGAAGTCACGCTAGGTGATAGACCAAGAGGTGACCGCAATTTTTCCGGATCATAACCGTTACGGTTGTGAATGTGAGGGTAAGTGTATTTGAACGAGAAAAACCGAAAACTACTACGTTGTTGAAGTCAAATTCCCTGATTTTATGAAGTAAATCCATATTAATAACTATTTACGGACATACACCGGGAAACTTTATAAAATGGTCGAGACTTGTATACCGATATAGGTGAGGTTGTTAAATTAGAGATTTGGTACCTCGATAATGTAATACGTCCTACTTTATCAACCTCACCGAGCAGTCTCGTGCATTTTCTAGAGTTTCATGGTGTATTTCGGTAAATAGTTATGAATATGGATTTATTTCATACAATCACAGGATTTGACCCCAAAAACATGAAAGTTTCCAGTTTCTCTCGTTAAAATACAAACACCCTCATATTCACAACCATAACGGTTAGAGTCCGGAAAAATTGCGGTCGCTTCTTAGTCTATGAATTTAACTGCACTATCTTGAATTGCTTCTTTTTTTTTACAGCGTACATGATGTCATGTGTATAAAGGCATTATTTCAAGGTAAATGATCTATTTTACTTAACATTATCTTTTCTTATTCTTTACTTTCTTTACCTAATTGTATGCATCCGCAATAATTTATGATAGATTCATTCAGGCTATACATCTCATCTCCAGAATATACAACTAACGCACTATTGACAGAGATTAGTAGGGAGATTGCCAGTGCCTATGGTAGAGAGTGTGTCGCTGTTTTGGCACTGATCGGGGCGACGCCACATGGCCGGCCAGGCGAA
>JAPYYV010009073.1:0-12162 GCA_030522625.1 Copidosoma aretas | reverse complement strand
TGCAGGGGATTAATTCTAAAAGAAAAGCAACTTAAAAACGTTAGTCTTTTTCAAGTTATGTTGTTTCTAAACAATTTAAAAAATAATTTCTAAATAATGTATGCATGTCTGCATTAAATCGTAAAATTGTTATTTTTGACTTGTCATGCTATCCTGTCGAGATGTAGCGTATTTCTTATTTTTTAAACGTTGTGCTGTCATAAAATCATTTTGTTATAATTTGTACATACTCGTATTCATATCTTAAACGTGTTGTTATTATTTTAGAAATTTTTTTACCCCTTTTTTACCAAGATCTTGCTGAAATTAGGACAATAGCAGTTATGACGTATCATAGACTAAATTCGCTCTATTTGTCCGACTATATGTTTAGTTACCCTTCAGAGTACTCGTAAAAATGGTTATTTTTAGCCTATCTGGCTTTCTGATTAAGATATTTCGTATTTTTAAATATTTCAAGGTTATGTGTGCACAAAACTGAAAATGATTATTTCTACATACTTGTCATGATTTCTTACACAGGCTATTTTTTTTTCATAATGTTTCCATAAAAATTTGATATGGATCCATCTTAAACACTGGAAATTGAGGTAATGTTTTTACATCCTAAACACCCCATTATTTATGCTCCGCGATGATTTTTTTTACTTTAAAAAACCTACAAGAATTGTTTCTTTTAATATCGCGTATTTTGAAATAGTTTGAGGTTTAGTCATTATAAAAACTTGTTTGATAAATAATGGGCATCTGCGTCGATCTGCTGAGCCCGCAAAAACTTTTTGGTAATTTTTTTACTGTATTTAAATAAAAACTAGAACAAGTCTTTACATGTGTGTATTTCACACACATGTGCTTACACTTACACATATTTACACAGACATTCACACGTATGTACATACGCACACACGAAACACACGGTATACATTGTAACATTTACCTCTTAATCCATTAATCAGAAATGGAATAAATAGTTAATTCGACTAGAAACCATTTAATTTCTGAATACATCTACGAAACGTTGTTGGATCACTTTCCAAATATGTACACTTGAGCACAAGAAATCAACATTATTCGTGTCTATGTATGAGTCATACAGCATATCATGTTTCTTTTGTATATTTTGACGAAAGAAAAGTATAATGCTAACGTAAATTTTCGTTGCGACGATTGGTCCTTTCCATATATTAACTTATAAATAATTGTCATTAACCCGCGTGCCGTTGTGTTGTAGCATTAATAAAAAGAAAATCTCTTGCTTAATTTCTCGCTAGTACTTTGTGGTGATGTTTAATTTCGGTTAACAGTAATAAAACGGAATTCCCGTCACATTAAAAATAAATAACGCATTTTCGGCATATAACAAATCAATTGAATCCAACAAACTTTCTTATTCGAAAAATCGGAATTCCCGTCATATTATCCCCCCAAGCGAAATTGAAATATTTAGCATACAGATTGAAATTTCGTTTATACATGGGTGTTGCCTAGGTGAGGGCAGAAAATGCGTTCAATACGTAAACTTAAGTACAATACCTGAAAAATATCCTAAATCTGTATAAAAATCTCCGTCAGTGCTCAATGGTAAATCCATTAATCGCAATTCTTCATGAATTTCAGCCATTGATTGAGGTTGAGTGATCCAAACATCATTGCTCATTAATACTTCTTCATATTTTCTATCATTTTTGGTTTCTTCATTCAATGGCTCACTTGCTGGCTCTAGCGGTGGTGTGTTAAGCTTGCGTTTCACTATTCTACATCCTGCAGGTAGTGTTATATATCGTTCGGAGCCTTTAAGCAGTTCTTTGCTTGTGAAATTCAAATTGATTGGTTTATTGCCGGTGACTGTTGTTGGTTTAATACTGATTTTTTTTAGAGTATTTTCGGAGTTTGTGTACGCCATTCCAGTCGAGGTTTCATGACGTTTATGCTTTCACGTCTATTAATTAATTTCGGTATAATCCTGATTTCATGACAAGTATCATTGTCTAAGTTATTATTTTTTATATGAGACACAGCATTTAGAACACCTCCTTGGAGCAATAGATCATTCACTAATGGACTGGCCTCAGAAAGAGCAGCTGATGAAGTTTGGATGGCGATGTTCGGCATGATTTCTGCTTGATTGCTTACCAAGCACTAACCAAGTTTATACTTTGAATTATCAGACTTGCTTAATATTAATCTAAATCTATGTTTATCAGCTTTCTCTAACCTTACTTAACACACGCATGTATCATATCTTGTTATGAGATCATTGTGTACATTATACTTTCAATTTTCGCTGGGAAAGGGAATTTATAATGCTAATTCTTGGAACTATACATATAACTTATAATGATAACTAATGATATGGAAGAAAAAATACACGTGTAGATCACAATAGTGTCAAATTTCATTTTGTTCTTTGAAATACGGTTTTAAATTACTTAAATGAAATTTTCCACGTAATTGATTTTGATTGACATATTTTAACATATAAGTGTCGGGCCCTAAGACCATTGAGATCTCATAAGGTCCATCATATAATTCTAAAAATTTTGCGATGACACGTAATTGTGCATTTCATACATTTAACGATCTGACCATAACTCGATTCCCCACTTGAAAAGTAAAGTGTTTTTTATTAATATTGTAATTTTTCGCTCTTCTATCTGACTTTTCATGCATGATGTGTTTCGCACTCTCTAATTTTTGATCATACTTTACTTTTTCACGCATTTCAGGGATTTGTATATAATCCTGCCAGTATCGTTTCGGTTGTACGTTACAATGTAGTTCGAATGGTGTATTTTCGGTAGTATCTTGATGCGTACTATTGATTATATCTTGCACCAGATCGATATACCTTGCCCATGCCCCATGTTTATTAGCTATTAACGTTCTCATGAAGCGCGAATCTCTCTATGAGTTCGTTTTATTGAGTTTGACTATGGGTGTCTTATTGATGAATAAATAACCTTAACATTTTCATCCTTCAGTTTTTTTACCCATTATTTTGAGGTGAACTGCGTACCGTGGTCTGTAATAATACTTTCCGGTTGTCCATATTTTGGAAAATGATCCTTAAATAATTTTTTAATTACAGCTTCTGTAGTAGCTTTTTTAAGTGGATAGAAGATGACGAACTTTGAAAAGAGATCGATCGTGGTCAGCAATTATCGAACACCCCCCGTTGGAGGAGGCAACGGGCCGTAAAAATCTATTGATAACATCTCATGTGGTTTCGTGGGTTTGATTGGTTGCAACATATCGTTATACTTAATTGTTAAATATTTTGTTCTTGGGCACGAATCACACGTTTTTAACAATTTAGCTACATATTTGCGTAGTGATGGAAACCAAAAAGTTTCATCCAAGAGTTTATGAGTTTTATAACTACCTATATGTCCGTAAATGTTATGAGTCTCACGTACTATGGTATTAAAGCATATTTTAGGTATAATTATTTTTGGTATATGATTTGATTTCTTACAGACTAATTTGTCTCTCATTAGAAAATTTTTTTAGTTTTTTGTTCTTTATTTTTCAGTTGTTTTTTAATTTCTTTTGTAAAATTCTCGTTATTCTGTAAAGTTTGAAAATTGCTTAAAATTTCTTTTAAATTATTAGATGGTTCAATTGAAATTAATGGGGCAATTATGATTTCTTCATTGTTTGTGTTGTCATCCTATTTCCTACTTAGAAAATCGGCCACCGTGTTGTCTTTACCAGGTATGTATTTTGGTATTAGATTATAATTTTGTAGAGCTGAATTCCAACGTTGCAAGCGTGAATTTCCGAATCGACAGTTTTGCAAAAGCGACAACGCTTGATGGTCAGTCTTTAAATAAATTTTGGATGCTCCTAACAAATAAGTTCTTAGCTTTTCTACGCCCCATACTATTGCTAACATTTCTTTTTCGGTGGTTGAATAATTTAATTCACTACCATGTAAAGTTCTACTAACGAACGTTATTACACACTCATACCCCTCATGGTCGTTTTGAGATAACACAGCCGCGATTGCAGCATTACTTGCATCAGTATGTAAAATATAGGGTTGTTTGGGATCAGCAGATTTTAAAATTACTTGATCATCAAAAACATTTTTTGTATTATCGAAAGCTATTTGATGTTCTGGTTTTTAATCGAAGGTCTTAGATTTTTTGAGTAATTCAAGCAACGGTAATGTATAAAAAGAGTAATTTTGAACAAATCGAGAGTAAAAATTTATAAAACCTAGAAAAGCTTGTAATTGTTTGATATTTTTAGGTGGTGTAAAATTTTTTATAGTAGTGATTTTTTCAGGATCTGGTTTTAAACCTTCAGAACTTATGATGTGGCCTAAAAATTAAGTCTGTTTTTGAGCAAAATTAGATTTTTCGAAATGTAATCGTAAATTATACTGTAAAATTCTTGCAAATATTGTTTCCAAATGTTCGCAAAATTCATCAAAAGAAGCCGAGATCACTGCCATATCATCGACGAAGGTGATCACAAAATTCTCAAGATCATATAATACTTTATGTAATCCTCTAATTAATGCTGAACCACTAGTTTTTACGCCAAAGGGTACTATATTAAAATGATAAATATGCCCATCACATTTGAATGCCGTGAATTTTTTACTTCCTTCTTCTAATGGAATTTGCCAGTAGCTACTCCTGAAATCGAGATTTGTTATGAAATTTGCTTCGCGGCAACGTGGGAACAATTCTTCAATTCGAAGAGGTGTTTCGTAGTCATTTGTCAATCGTTTGTTCAGTTCGCGTGCGTCTAAACATAATCTAATGGATTGCTCCCTTTTTATTACGACACGTAATAGATTAATGTATGGACTATCCGATCTGCTAATAATACCTAAATTTAACATTTTGTTGATTTACTCTTTCAATCTGTCTCGATACGCAAACGGTACAAGATAAGGTTTCATAAAAAAAGTTGTTTCATCTTTTAATATAAACTTATATTCATACGACACATGAAGACCAGATTTATTTTAAAATATTCTCTTGTATTTAATAATTAAGTTTTTCAATTTTTGTTTCTGACCTGTATCGAAATGGGCGTAATTTGTGATCTTTTTATTAATCTCCTCGTCTTCGAGGTTAGATGTGAAGTCAAGGCTACCCATAGGATCCTTTGATCCTTCACCGGTGTTTTCATATAGTTCATCAAAACCATAGTCAATACAATTATTCGGCGTATTCTTAAATTTTATATCTTCCAAAGTGAATACATCATAACACGTTGAAAACTCGGAAATTGTTAAAGTAAAATACTCGGAATTATGGTATTTTTTTTTACATAATCTATTGTGCCCGCTTGATCGTTAAAGCGTATTTTTATGATACCTCTTCCTGTATCGATTTTGATTTTCATGATTTTTTGTGTGACATAACCAAGTATACAAGGGATTACTAATTTAGGTACAATAAGGTAAATTATTTCGTATTTAAATGGTCCAATCTCAGTTTTTATAAATATTTGTTTTGTGATTTTTGTTTATTTTAATCATGTTGCACCTTTAACTACTTTTCCATTGACTGGCAATGTTTTACACATTCTAAATTCATCAATATTATCATTGTAAAATTTCTCCGATAAACAAGTGATTTCGCTTCCCGCATCGATTAATGCTTTATCGTTAATAGTTTGTGTTTTAAAATTGATTACTGGACACTTGACGTTTGGATAGATGTTTTTATTTTTAGGATGAATATCGAATAATACATCCCGTGAAGGATCCTCTTACATCAAACTGATTTGATGATACATCTTTGTTTTTGTCAAATCGTATTTGAGTACGAGTTTTGACGTAATTTTATTTTTACGAACATATTTTGACTTTTTACTTAATTTATGCAATTTGGCCGATTTTTTAAAGGCGCGTTTTATTTCTTTATTTATTTGTATCCGAGGAGTGGTTGATATTCGAGTTGTGCCTAATCAATACAGAGCCAAGCGCCATGGATTAGACACAACTCTTATAAGTTTCCCTGAGATTGTGTACTAGAGAGTGATTGATCTAATAACGCGTTAAATCTTTGTTGACCTTTAATCGAATTATCGAATAAAGAATCGTCAGTGTTTTGATTTGGTACCACGTTTCTATTTTTATCGTAATTATATGTATTTCGTTTGCCATGATTGTGATTTTGCGATTTATTCTTGGTATTCGAGAATATTAAATTACGAGGTATAACATGCGCGTTTTGTTGCTCGTCCTGATATTGATGCATGGAAGCAGGCATGGTATTTTCCTCAAAATTTTGACTTGTGTCTGTTCGTAGCACGCGTAGCTGATAAGGTTTAGGATACTGTGTATGGGATTAATTATATGTATGCGTTGTTGGGCAATTAGTGAATTTAGATGAATGATTTACGTGTATGTTTGTATTTTAAGCATTCTAACGTTGTTGTGCAGAATCGAATCTTTTTTGTTTCCGATCTTCTACGTCAAACTCAGACAAAACTCTCAATAATGATTCAAAGTCATTAACATTTTGGCAAATAAGAGCTTGGCGTACATTTTTATCAAAATGATCTTTTAAGCCATTAATTATTCCGTTATCGGTATTAGGGATTTCCAAATCCCTCGCAAAACCCATAATATGAGTTGCATAATCAACACGTCACGTGCGACCACTATTATTGTTGTACTGACCAAGATCAATTTTGCGTTTAACCGTTCTACGAACATTTTAGTTCCAATACCGGTCTCGGAATCGCTTTTCGAACTGTACGTATGTATTTACCTCAAGTTGATGCAAATACCACCATTCCTGAGCAGTTCCTTCCAAGCTTTGCGATGTATACATAAGTAATTCACGATCATTGATTTCGTACAACTCTTGATATTGGTTTATTTCTCTTAGGAATACTTTGATAGGTCGCTCATAGTCAAGTCCTTTGAATGTAGGTAAATTTATTGGAATTTCTGGGTTAGGCGAACCTGTATGATTGCTTGTAATGCGATTTTTTACTTTCTCGTCCAATTCATTTATTTGATTGCGTAACTGCGTGCACGCATCAATATTATCCTTTGTTACGTTTTCGATTGCTGGAGTAATTTGTTCGCGTAGTAAGTTTAAATCATTGAATTGAGCCATTTCGCGGTCTATTATATTTAAAACCATTTTGGTTTGAAAGTCTAAATTAGGTAAATCTGTTTCACATGCTTTTAGTTGTGCTTTTAATTCTTCGTTATCTTTTTTAAGTTTTTCTATTAATTTATTTTGATTTATAATTCCATCTTTCAATCCTTTCTGTTCAATTGTTACACTATTGATCAAACTACTTAGTTCTACCTTTAATTTTCTTAAATCCGCTGCAAGCCCCTCCGGTTCATCAGCCGTTAGTATTATAACATCTCGTTCGACGCGCTCTTGACTTTCTTTTAACGATTTTATGTCGTGCACGACGGCTTCTTTCCATTGCCAATTAATTTCTTGTAATGGTGTTAAGGTATCGTTTTCTAGTAATTTCCCCAATTCATTGAGAATATCGTTATATTTTTTAGTCATTTTAATCACGTTTAGTATTCGTATCAGCAATGAAAATATCTCTGTATTTATAAATAAGCTAGTTTTTTGTCGTGCCAGTTCCACTTGTCGGGCGTCAAATGTAACATTTACCCTTTTTAATCCATTAATCAGAGATGAAATCAATAGTTCATTTGACTAGAAACCATTCAATTCTCGAATACATCTAAGAAAAGTTGTTGGATCACTTTCCAAATATGTACACTCGAGCACAAGAAATCAACATTATTCGTGTCGATGTATGAGTCATACAGCATATCATGTTTCCTTTGTATGTTTTGAGAATACGTTGGCTTTCGCGTTAACTACTGAACATTCAAGGGCATAAACAAGGAATTTTTACCAGGAATCAGCTTAACAGAAGTAAAAAATACTTGCACTTGATTAAGTCTAACTATTTATACTCCTGTTTAGCAGATTCCAAGCATGCAAGCGCTCCGGAAATAGTAAACATGCTATTTCTATAAATTTTTCCGTTTTTTTTGCAAGAATGAGATTTGATACTTTCCGGAGCCCTTGCATGCTTGAAATGTGCTCCACGGAAGAGAAAATAGTTAAAATCAGTCACATAAACGTAGTTGTTACTCTTGTGCAGCAGATTCCAAGCATGCAAGGGCTCTGGAAATAGTAGGTATGCTATTTCTATGAATTTTTCCGTTTTTTTGCAAGAATATGATTTGATATTTTCCGGAGCCCTTTCATGCATGGGATCTGCTGCAAGGGCACCGTAAATAGTAGACATGCTATTTCTATGAATTTTTCCGTTTTTTTGCAAGAATATGATTTGATATTTTCCGGAGCACTTGCATGCATTAGATCTGCTGCACGTAAGTAAAAATAGTTAAAATGAGTCACATAAAAGTAGTTCTTACTTCCGTGCAGCAGATATTAAGCATGCAAAGGCTCCGGAAAGTATCAAATCTCATTAATGCGAAAATACGGAAAAGCTCCATGAAATAGCATGTCTACTATTTTCGGAGCCCTTGCATGCTCGGATTCTGCTACACAAGAGTAACAACTACTTGCATGTGATTAAGTATAACTATTTATACTCCCGTTTAGCAGATTCCAAGCATGCAAGGGCTCCGGAAATAGTAAACATGCTATTTCTATAAATTTTTCCGTTTTTTTTTGCAAGAATGAGATTTGATACTTTCCAGAGCCCTTGCATGCTTGAAATCAGCTGCACGAGAGTAGTAACTACTTTTATGTGACTTTATTTAACTATTTTTACTTCTGTGCAGCAGATTTCAAGCATGCAAGGGCTCTGGAAAATATCAAATCTTATTAATGCGAAAAATCGGAAAAATTCAATAAAATAGAATGTCTACTATTTCCGGAGTTCTATCGTGCTTAATATCTGCTGCACGTAAGTAAAAATAGTAAAACTCAGTCACATAAAAGTTGTTGTTAGTCCCGTGCAGCAGATTCCAAGCATGCAAAGGCTCCGGAAATAGTAGACATGCTATTTTATTGAATATTTTCCGATTTTTTGCATTAATAAGATTTGTTATTTTTCGGAGCCCTTGCATGCTTGGAATCGGCTGCACGAGAGTAATAACTACCTTTATGTGACTTTATTTAACTATTTTTACTTCCGTGCAGCAGATCCCAAGTAACATAATATATATATATATATTAGGTCGTGGATCAACTCGCAACGACATAACACAGCGGAAGCTAATAGGGTGACGCATTGTTTCACGATCATACAGAATTAAATTAGTTCATTTTTCCAACCCATATAATGTTTTGAGGAGATGACGAGGTAGGAAGGGACGTAAATAAGAAAATCAGAAAATCTTAGTGGTGACGGTACAAGCGTCTCCAGGCGATATATCTCGGAAGATGTAGTCGAAACCCATCCCTTGTTTAATTATTCTTACTCTGACGATAATGATATTACTGCCAAGGTAGGTGCTTTTTCCTTAGGTGCTCCAGATACTGATGATCTTCGTTCGTCTATGAAAGAGAATAATTGACTGCTATTGAGATATCTCTTCGGGATAAAATGGGCTCCGAGATTCTCGTCTAACGAGTCAGTTTACCTTTAGCTTGGCTAATAATTATACAGATAATTATATGAAATATGTATTTATTATGTACTTCAATTCAGCGATTTTTTAAATCAATCATCACAAGATAACATGAAATTACAATATAATGCTCAAGAATCTGGCAGAGTTACAAGCTAGTGAGTAGGAGAGCCTAGAATAAGGCTAAACTGCTCCGACCCAGTTCGCTTACGCAACTGCCGTTTTCGGCCCTTCTCTTCTGCAGTGGTTTCTTAATTCTCGCCGCCGATGCCGCTTGCCCCCTCTAGATACACTTGGCTCCATTCTTCTGTGTAGGAGAAAAGGATAATGCTAATATTAATTTTCATTATGACGATTTGTCCTTTCCATATATTAACTTATAAATAATTGTCATTAACCCGCGTGCCGTTGTGTTGTAGCCTTAATGAAAAGAAAATCTCTTGCTCAATTTCTCGCTGGTACTTTGTGGTGAAGTTTAATTCAGGTTTACAGTAATAAAACGAAATTCCCGTCATAACATAATACACTATACATTAACAGTATAGGTATATATGTGGCAGAATCTCAAGCCGAACGGTGAGACTGGAGCGGTACCAATCCACTTATGTTACATGCTTTACTTTAAATTTTTTGAAAGAATATGACGCAATAAAAATCAAATAATTTATCAATAGAATCTCGTATGAATTAACTAATGATGAAAAAAAAGTTATAGCTCTCTCTCTCTCTCTCTCTCTCTCTCTCTCTCTCTCTCTGTTTTCCATGCCTGTACAAACGGTAAAATAATATAAAACTTTGCTTTTAAAGTTTCGAAAAAAAAGTATTTAATTAAGTAAATAAAATAAATAATTCATCAATGATTATAAAAACAAATTAATTAATAAAGAGCGAATAAAACCTTTAAATTTAAAATAAGTCATAAACCACAGTATAAGAGGCAGTGAAAGTAGCGCTCTTAAAAAGATAGGTCGTGGGTAGTACAGTGCCCGGCCCACGTGGAGAGGGTTGTTAGTTCGAACACTTGTGGAAGGTGTTTTTTTTTTTTTTTTTTAAATTGAAGAATTAAAATTTAGAGTTGTTACACATTTTGAAGAGAGAGAAAATAGGAATGTAAATTCACCAACGGTATACATTGAATTCACTTGCATTACACATTTCCAAATCCACTTCGGTTACACATTTTAGAGAGAGAGGGAATGTTAAAATCGTTGATTTATCCCCCTGCATAACGCGCCTGTAAAAGTACAGCTTCAAAAACATCTTTTAATAAACAAACTTGTGAAAAGACTTATCATGGAGGGGCTAGAGTTTTGTGTTAATCGGGTTAAGCCTCACGAATAAAGGGTGAGGAGGAGGCCCTTTCCTTCCTTTAAATAATTTGGTTTTCTATGGATCAAAATTAATTTAAATATTCAGTGATCCTTTTACGAGATAGGTATAATAATATGCTGCAATAATAATTTTTTTTTTATAAATAAAATATTCAGTACGTTTTTATTTTGGTGGCCCTAAAAAGAGCCGGTATATATTGTCACTAGGCAAATAAGTTTTTGCGTAACATTTACAGCACGTATTTGGGGCGATAGTGGTTCTTCCTCCAAAATGACACCAAATGACTCTGGTCCAATTTCCAAAATATTTTTGGTGTCGCTGGAACTGATGTTCAGCCAACAGCAGCAACGAACACTGCTGACACTTTAACAGTCCGAGGTGGAGTTATAACTCACTGAGCGGTCATGGTTGGAGTCGGTGGTGATGAAGCGTACTGAGATTGAGCGAGTGTCGGTGGAGTAGGCTTGAGATCAGAAACAGGTAATGCACCCGCAGCCACTGCTGCTATCCATTAAACTCGCTCTACGCTGCGAGCAACTATAGTGGGAGGTGTGCAGGATTTGGTCCTGGTGTTTATACGTACACATCCAGGCATGACTTAGGTAATAACCAATTAGTTGTAAGTACCTCTTACCCTATCCCATCCTTCTTCCTTTTTCAATGGCTTAACAACACTATGCTTGTGTTTAAAAGGCCATGTCTGAGCCATAGGGCGACGATGAGCAATAAAAAAAAAAGAGCTCGCTCTAGCCACAACCTTATTTTGCCCTCATTGTGTGGTTGGTGCAGACATCGACGTCGACCCATGGCTTGCGAAAGACCGAGTGATGTCCAGCATAACTTGGACATTGCTTCCTTTCAGTCTGCGGAGCAGCGGCCTGGAGGGGGGATACATTTTTACGCCCAACAGCACGAGCTAGAGGGGGTGAATTTCCCCCTGCTTTCACTTCTCAGTATAGGAATGCCTTTACGTTTAAAATATCAAGTCTCTGAAAAGAGCCGATTGTAGTAGCCTTCACGTTTAAATATTGATTTAATGTACATCCCCATACACCTAAATAAGCGCTAGAAAGGTTCTATATGACAAATATTAGGGTAGTAGTTCCTACGTTGTTAAGTGGCCCTGAAAAGGACCGGTTACGGCCACTCAGGTCGTAATGTTGCTGCTCATAAGGGCTCAGTCCCATGGAGCGAAATAGAGCCGCGCAATAGACTCCGCGCAATAGAAAGAGCCAATCAGAGCTATTGCGCAGACTTTTCTATTTCGC
>JAPYYV010009072.1:0-17753 GCA_030522625.1 Copidosoma aretas | reverse complement strand
TTACTAGAAACTAACTAGACAAGTATCAGTACGAGAGTCCAGGCTTAATGACCGGGACCCAACTCGGTACCTGTCTTCAATGACTGGGACCCAACTCGGAATTTTTTTTCAGTCAGGGACCCAACTCGACATCAGCCCGTGGAAGAACTGATACTGCAACGCGAGCTGCGACGTATTTTTGCTGTATCAAGTACTATCAATACTATCATGTAGCACTGCATGTTTCAAGTCGTGTAAGATAAAAGTGCCAATGTTTGATAATTTTTCAGAATGTAACGAGATTCGGACATCTACTAATAATACCAGAATTTGTATTTTATTGAAATCATTTTGCAACAAATTAACAATGTTACATTATTAAAAATGGTTACGAAAATAAGCAGTTGAAATACAATAATTATAAATTACGCGACAGTCATACACCAGTACACAAAAACTATTCAGAAATGAATAACTTGTTTTATTACGATAAAATAGTGTTTAAATTTCGTGCCAACTTTTGCTGTCTTGTACCAACGGATAAACCGCGAGAAAAGTGAATGACATTGATCTGTTATTCGTAACTAAGAAGAAAGAACTTACAAGTAAACTTGAAAATTCTATTCTAAATATATTTACGTGTTTGCTTGCAATAGTTTGAATATCAATCAAGATAAATGAAAACTTAATTACTAAGTTTAAACGTATCATTTTTATGTTTCGTCGGATCTGCATCGATAGAAAATTTTTCGAAAAATTGTACGCCAACGCATCTACCGTGTCTCAGTGAGCGTTATCTATCTGCCCCTTGTTCATACCGGTGTTTTATCACCTGCTATGTATAACACACATGCTCTTCCGATGTCCCGACTCACTTTCTCAGCTAAAGCCAGAGCACAAATGGTCAAAAGGTAATTCCCAAAGGACCCCGAACTCTGATTCATTCCTGTCATTCCCTACTTTCAAGTCCGAGCATGAACATACTGGACGCGTTGTAAAACTTACAGGTAAAAATCAATCATATATCACCTGACCGTCCAATATATTGGTGCTAGCTTTTCCCAACCGACAGCGGGTGGACCCTAAAAGCGACGCAGCCCATCAACCGCTCCTTTTCCCCTGCCATAACATATACCCCTTTTTTTGCGCGTAAATGTTAATTTTTTTATTTACAAACCGATGGACCTGATGGATCGTGCGCTGAAGTCATGAAAAACAATACTTTTTGTACAACTAGATCTAATGACCTGCCACGATCAATATGTAACTATGATTTTAACTAAATAATATTATGGCTTGATAATAATGATACAAACATAACAATGAACAAACGTATGTATACACATAATTATATTTGTACATGAGTGGAAAAAGTAATTATAAGCATAAGTAGTAGGTATATACCGGCAGTGGCTTTAGTAATAATTAAATTACTTTAATCATCGGGACATGTATTTTTCTCGTCTTCATCAAGCTTTTTGTTCACGCGAATTATGATTATAACTTCACCGCCCTTTAGCAACGAGCAAATGACAAATCCAGACCATCTTTATAACGTGTACCAGTAATTTTAGCATTAATATTTAGTTTGTAATTTTAAAACGATGTAAAGAGGGGGACGAAAGGGGCAGGTAGAAGGACACTCTTTTCCTCTCCCCCGATGCGAGGGGAGTATCCAGGAAAAATCGGCATACAAGTAAGCGTATATCCTTTGCGATTGGTCAAGGCGAGGCCGAAATTTCCCTGCCATAAGTATAGTTCCCTCGAGTCAGGAGTCATTCGAGCAGAGAGAGAGAGAGAGAGAGAGAGAGAGAGATCGAGTGCTTTGGGCTATATAAGCGCCCGGCTAACTCGCGTTCGGCTTAGTTCAAGTTCGTAGAGACAAGCGTCCGGATCCTCTCTACAGCTGCGATCCGAACTGCGCTCGGGCCCACGCCTATTCCGCGTTATGAAACCGACAAAAAAAAAAAATTAAATAAAAAGTGTGAGTTTTAGCAAATGAAATTGGTCACTTGTTAGCCCCGTGCACGGCCCACGAGTTCTGCTGCAGGAGCCACGAGCCATCCGATCGGCCGCTGGCTTACCGCGGTGACGTGCCTGAACCCAAGATCGATCGAGCGCCAAGCGATCGTCCCCTGCGATCAGCTCAGGTAAATACACCAGCCCGAAACTTTTCAGGGGAGTGTCGCTGTGGTAGACTCGTTATAAATGAACGGACGTTAGGACTCGCAAGTGCTTCTACAGATCTTTCCCCTCGGGGATCCCGAGTTAATAAACGCAAGCTTAAGCTCGAACGCGTGTGGACGACGTAACAATACTTACACTCACAGTTGATGCAGTCTTTTCAATAAATGTAGAATTCGATTGCGACGAACGTTCAACATTCATCTTTTGTTTTGAGAAGCGATTTATCGTTAACTAGCTTGATCACTTCTTACGGTTGCATGAATAAAACTTGAAATTCGAGAATACTCCTACATGTTTTGCGTGCATCTCTTTTATTATTCATTTTCTTGTCACCGTTGAATGGAGAAACATTATTTATAATAAATTACCACATAAAAGTTAATACCACATGTAATCTTTTATACTTTTAATATTTGTATTGAACTTGAAAAACGAGTGAAAGCACTTTCCCTTGATTTATATTAATGAGGGTTGAGTCACGTAGAGTGCCGGTCCCCGCCTGTTGACATAATTTTTTTCATACGCATATACATATATGCATACATGTAAATCTTGTCCTATACCGGCACCAGTGTATATAGGCCCTCCTTTTACAGTTTTACTAACAATCGCGCTATTGTATCGCCGGGATGCATATGATACTTACTCAGTGCCCTGAAAAAATTCCAGAAAAACAATACTACGAGATAATTTTATCAAGACAAACAAAAGTTATTTTCTAAGTATCGATCCCTATGCGTGTACTTTTAAAAATATTGTCAATTAGATATTATTTTATACCATTATATTATTATTAATCTCGTTGTATCATTTTCTTAGAACGTTGTAAATATATAATTATAACTTACAGATGGTCAAAAGCGTATTATTGCATAATATCAATAATAATCACAATAATTGTATTTTTACAGATAAAGCAGCAAAAATGTTGTCCAACGATTTTGACGAGGCGTTGTCGGCGATGTCACTCCCGGCTACTTCACAGGATGATCAGATAAACCCGCCCCCGACCAAATCGCTACGTCAAAACGTTGGTTTACTTTTGCAATTACACTAGTATTTTAATTTAATTTTAAAGTATTGCAAAAAAAAATGTTTGGCTTTTAACAGACGAACGAAGATTTAATACACTTGTTGACAGAAGTTAAGACGATTGTGAATCTGCGCGCAGCGGAAGTTCGGAAGGCTGAAAAGTGTGCCGAAGAGTGCAGAAATCGTTATAAATTAACAGTTAAGAAAGCGGAGGAAATAATCAGTAAAATTGATAGATGTCTACAAGAAAACAACACAACTACTGCAGCAGGTAAGCTTAAGCGTCTTCGTTTACTATCTCAAACTAAACTGCCTACTGAATAAATTTAATGCTTCACTATTTACAGATTTTTAATGTGTTTTTCTTGATATATGTTCATTTAAAAAATTTCGTAGCTCTTAGTTTTTTTTACGAATTTAATTATAAACAGTGTTTTGTAGGAAAAAAAAATCTTCTGCTTGATAGTTTTTGTTTTAATAATAACTAGGATATATTATTTGCTTGATACATTTAAATTAAACTCTTATGATATATTGATGATGATTTAACAGATCAGCCTGAAGCCCGACCTCAGTTTAGTTCAACATTGAATATATCTCACAATAATACCACTGACGATCAAGACATTCAATCGTTAATAAATGCGAGTGAGTTTATCGATGTTGAGTCTGTGTCTCAACTTTCAGTGTTAATACCACAAATGAATGTCAATAATCAAATGCGAGATGAGAATGAAACACAAGAGAATGACGATGATGATTATAACATGAATGATAGTTGTCAAATTTTGGTAATACATTATACAACTTGAAAAAGTATAAACAATATTTATGTTGCGAGTTTTATGCATTATTTTTGTATTACTTTGCAGCAAATGAAAGACAAAAATTGGCTTCTAGAAGAAAGACCAGTGAAATTGCCGTATCTGCCGCAAATCGATGATCAAGTCGTTTACTTCAAAGATGGTCACCGAAAGTACGTTAACGACGTTGACAAAAACAAAAAATTTGTAACCGACGACTCGCTAGATAGACCTTGGATGAAAATGACGATCAGGGTGAGTTTCTTGATTTTTCAAACAATCTTGTAAAGCACCAAATTTATAACCAGTTATTTAATTGTATAAAACCATCAATTTAAGAGCCATGAATTCGTGAGGGTAAAAGAAATTGTCTACGATCTGACACCACCGGGCCTGTGCGTATTGACACTGGAACGCGTAGCCAACAGTGACTGTCCCATCTCAGATTGTTTCAAAATAAGATATCTCAAAGAAACGGGTGTCGTCGACTTTTTGATACTACGACAGATGTACGACGCAACCCTGGATAAAAAATGGCAGGAGGGAGATCAGTTTAGATGTGTCATTAACGGTGCATGGCACTTTGGCAAAATCTTGTCTGTCGCCGACCACTCCTTGCAAGACGGGCGTCCAGAGCCTTTGTTTGAAAATTTGCGTGTCACGTGGGATGGCAGTGGAAAATCCGAGAAAATAAGCCAATGGAAGATTGAACCTGTCGATGAAAAAAGTAAGTCTTGGTTCTTTTCGGATTTTTATTTCCGTTTCAAGTTTGATTATATCCTTGTTATTGCTCTGTTTGATTTTTTCTGTCAGTCTTGATCTCTAATTGATATTATTAAAGCTGTATGAGATGATGGAAGAATAAGTGAAAATACTCTGATTATTTTGAAATTTACTATGGTCTCGTTTGCTCTTGTATCAATTCTCAGCATCTCGTATATTTATCTTGACTTGTCTTAATTGCAGAGCAAATTAAATTTTTTTAAAATAACACCACGGAAAATTTATCGTAGGGCTTCCAGAAAATCCTGAAGACGCGGTTCCAGTCCTTTTTAAAGAAATTCATGCCCCATCGTACAAATCGGAGTCTAGCGAATGGCCATTCAGTAATCAAAAACAGGTCTGCAGAGATATCGCGTGGAATCTTCAGCAATTGAGGAAGCAGCCTTACTCTGGCCCTTTCTTCAACCTGAGTACCGATTCATCTTACTTGAAAGAAGTGGCCTATCCTATTGATCTGACGATCATCCAAGAGCGATTAAAAAATTTTTATTATCGCCGCATTGCCGCATTAAAGTTTGATATTGATTATCTCAAGACTAATGTAGAGTATATCAACAAAAATAGCATCAAACTGCAGGGTGGCTCGAAGAATAATCGTATTAATGAGTTGCTGTCATCCTCAAAATTGATTTATGAGATGTTGAAAGAATTTATTAAGTGAGTTTTTATTACGACATCTATTATTTGTCAAGTATTTTTTCGAGAAAATATAAATAGTTATTTGACGACGATTCCATAGGTGTTCGAAAAAGATGGACATTGACTATTTATACAATAAGCATGAAAGCTTGCAAGATACACAGGTGCCAGTCGGAGAATCTCAAGAATCCTATGTTCCAGAGTCAATGGATTCGTGTGAATCACAGGATTTTGCAGAAGACCAAGAACCTACAAATTTACGAAAAGTCGTATCACCCTGTGATTGGTACCCAAAATGTAAGAAATTGATAAAAGATCTATGGGACGATAAAGACTCGGAACCTTTTAGGTAATATAATTGTGTTGGTTTGCATATTTACAAACTGATTATTTTCTAATGATATGTTTGTGTTTTTTCGTGAAATTCAGGAAAATTATTGACGATGAAAATTACAGAAAATTAATTTCAATACCGATATCTTTATTCGATGTGAAGGAAAGAAACGATGCTCAAGGCTACAATAACCCTAAGGACCTTGATAAAGAAGCGAAATTGATATTTGAAAATAGTAAAAAATACAACACGGATAAAACTTCAATTGTAAGAGCATTTGAAAAGATTGTAATAATACTGGACCGCTAAATCAAAAAATGGTAAAATACACAAGAATGGCACAACATGAACTCGATATCTTTTAAAAAAACTTATATTGTGTATTTTACTTTTTTTTAACTTTACGGTCTCGCATAAAAAGATAATGAAAATTTTTACGTAAAATAATTTTACATATTTCCATGCAGATTTATAAACAAACAGAAAAATTAGAACAAATTTATAAAAATCGTATAGAAGAAATCATTACCGAATGGAAAGAATCAAAAACAAACAATAGCCCTTTAAAAACTCTGAAGAGAAGTACGATTAGTTTTCGAGTACACCAGTACAAAAAAAAACAAAACTATTTAACTTTCATTAATTATATTTAAAACTTCTTTTAACAGCACCTCCGAAAAGACCTAGAAATACTAAAGACCTTGAAAACAATGAATTGGAATTACTCTCGAAGAAACAAAAATCGAATGAAGATATTAATGAACCGGGTAAAATTTTATTAGTACTATCTGTCAAAGAGCGTCTTATGGTAGTAATACTAGTAATCATTAACTTACTTAATTTTAACCTTTTTAGGACCATCGGGAAAACAGAAAAAGCCTACAACAATATTCAGTAGTGCCTATTTCAAAATCCAAGATACATCGAGTGGAGAAAATGATGACGATGATGATGAAGAAGCGTCAATTGGGTACAAAAAAAATAAATCGCCAAAAAAAAATTGTATTGCCGACGATGACGATGATGATATTGGTGATAACGAAAGTGTAACGTCGAATTCAAGTTGTGATAGCTCTTTTATCGATGATTCAAATGACAACGAAAATATGGATAGCAATAATGATGAATATAGCAACTTGGAAGACGAGGAACTTAAATTAAAGCCTAAAGAGAAAAAAAAAGAAATGCCGGACGAGAAAAAATCTCCTTCAAAGACTTCATCTGATTGCAAAGTACCTACCAAAAGACCAGTAAAAATAAGGTTCATCATTTTGATCATTATTATTAGCTCTAAGCTTGATAAAAAATAAAAAATCAATATTAGTTAAGTAATGAAACTTATTTTGTAGACCTCTTCCAGACTTTACGTCTGCAGATTCTTTGATGTTAGTTCAGCCAGGTCAAACTCATGTGTAAGTGTATTAAGTTATTGTTATACTGATATTTGATAAATATTGATAAAATTTTTCTATAAGTATTGCAATTTATATATTATTAGTAGAGATGTTATTGGAAGAGTAATTCAACCTTCTTTCGAGAAAAAGTTTGTGAGAAAACAAAATAAAGAGGTGAATTTACTAATGTTCCTAGTTGAATGTGGTGATGGTATGCAAGTATTTGTCAAGGCTTGGGAAGATCAAGCTGACTTATACAAAAATAAAATTAAAGAAAAACAGGTAAATTAATTTTTTTTATTTACAGTATGAACTCAAGAAATATTAAAAATTTTAACATCAATTTTAATCTTGTCATTTTTAATTTAAGGTGATCAAACTTGTTGCAACTAGTGCCACAGCACCATACCCTAGTTCGAAGCCCAACGCCATTAAACACTTTGATTTAAATATCAAACAGTGTACCGATATCTTTATAATATCAAGACATGGAAATGAAAGAAAATTATCAAAACAACAAAAGAAAAAGAAAAATGATGACTGAAATTATATTTATTAAATGCATATTTTAAAAGTATCTCATATCTTTTTATATTTCTATTAAATTTTATACCAACTTAAATTAATGATTTGTGAGAACTTTAGCCATCGCACGTTTCAAGTATTTTTATTTTTTAACATTCTGAGTATCATCTATTTACAGATTGCTTTTCATTCATTGAAACCGAATAGAGCGATGTAATTTTGTACGAAAACAAGGACACAATAAAGAATCTTCTTTTTTAAATAATAGAGTATTTAATTATTTTTGTATCCGCTTTAACTGATGAACATTATGCACTTGATCTCCCTAGTCAAGTACACTTGATTATCTCTAAATTTGTTGTGATGAGATCTACAAGTTTTTTCTATCATCTGAAGGCCTATTTTGAAGTTTTAAAAGTTAAGCGCTATAACTAATTTTTTTTTATTTTCAATATTGTCTTCAAGTTATAGGTATAAAGAATGTTAAATAAAAGTTAATTGATGAAATAAAAAAATTTGTATTGCGATCTGCAGCTTTTCATGATCAGCTCGATCTTTTTCGATCACATACAAATATTTTGTTCTGTTCCACAAAAAAGTAAGAAATCTTAGCGGAAGGAAAGTTCCTTCTTTCGGCGCAGTATGGTGAAAAATTATAGTTACAATTTTTAAAGTAAAACTGAAGATATTACCATACTACCTTTCTTAGACTAAAAGCACGTATAAATTGATCGAAAAAAATGTAATTTATCAACCATGTGATATTAAGCACGTCTTTAAAAATTCCGTCATCAGTTTAGTTATCACAAAAGCATTGATTGGTTGTAGAAAAATTATTTGAAGCTTTTTTTCTGCTCTACGGCGGATCAGACTGATTCACGTCGCGCGAAATCTTAGAGCATTGAATTCCAGGCCTTATCAGGAGGCTTAGATATCACCAGTAATAAGTTTCAGAATAAGTTTCAGAAATGTGTCTTGCGCTCTCCTTCCTTTTGAAATTTAGCTTAGATACCCTCCCACCAGCGGTCCCGAATGTGCCACCGAACCGTATGCTATTATTGCTATAGGTATATTTTTGCATACTATACGTTCGATAACTAAAAGTTATGAGAATTATTAGTATTATAAACTTTGGGAGTATTTTCAATTTTTATGACTTTCAACGGGAAATATCACCAATATTTTTTGATATTCTGATTGGACGTGGACTGCTTCATGTACGTAGGTGTACCATGCCATTGAACTTTGCGATTTTGTTCTGCAAAAACCATGCATTTTACGAAAAAATCGCAAGAGACCTTTTTTGTTTTAAATTAACCAAATAATCTAATAATATTATTTATTCGTTAAAAATCTAATTTTTTGTTATTGTTTATAAAAATTGCTTATAACAGTCGATCTGGCCATTTTGAGAACTTCGGACCAAAAAAATTAGATTCAGAATGTAAAAATACATCGAAATAGCCTTACAGAAGTCGTGGACCTAGTCAGAGTTACGGGACAGGCCTGGCCCCCCCCCACTAATTCGGGGCCGCTGCCTCCCACACCTGCAAACGAGTTATTTTTCTCCTCAGGAGTGAAAATATAAGGAACTGACCTGGCGAAACTACTGTCACCATAACTTATCCTCACCTCAATTACGGTCTCAAGTTCCGTCAAACATCTGTTACCCTCATGAAGTTGTTGAACACGTTGCTGATGCGGGATCAGCTATTATTCTGAACGCGCTCACGATCCTCTACGAATTTTTGTGCCAAGGTAAAATTCGAGCTTTTGAAAGTATCTATTCCTTGAAGTCAACCATCTGAGAATTTTGGCTATTCTCACGTCTCCCTCAGAGAGAAATTGAATACAAACAATGCGCTGCATAACACAGACAAGTACTTCTTGCCCAGATATGGTGACTATAGACACGAAAGTAAACAAACAATACCATTTGACTGCTTGTCCAACTTTTGATACCTCCAAACGGAGCGTTTAAATTTCAATATTGAAAACATATGTAGGACAAAAAATCTTGTTTGAATTATTTGATTCGCTTTTCCGAAATAACTCTATGGTGAACATATTATTTTTTACTGTTTATTTAATGAAAAAAAGCGATCAAACATCTATATAATATATGACATTGCAGGGCACATAATAAAAATTTCAGATTCTTTGTAGATAGTTTATTAATATCTTTAAACATATACATAACATTCGTTCGTTAATTAGAACGCAAGAAACCAAAATATCATAGTTGTTCAGTTTTTAAACCGTATTTATTATTTTATACTTCGTTAAAAAAATCTAGAAAAGTCGCAGGAGATCGTCCTCGATATTACAATAACATCCTTCAAGTGTGTCGGGAGAAGCGTCGATTTTGCAAATTTGGTCTTCACCTTATCTTCCCTTTCATTTAATGCTTTCACGTGTTGATGTATGTCTGTGTTGTTATTTTTAATCAGTGTAAGCCTTCTAATTGAAAAATGCCCTTGGAGCAGTTTTTTATTGAAGAAAAAAGAAGGTTTGTGTGTACTGTGTGAAAAACTTTTCTCAGGTGTAAATTACAATGCTATAGTAATTTGACACATTGCTTATATTCGTTTGTAAATTTTCCTTGTTACATGCACTGTTTACTTATTACTTGGAATTTCATCCCATCTTTTTTTTATCGCCTATCGTATTTATAATCTTGTAATCCCCTTTTCTTTGTGTTTCGCCTTAATATTATTTTGTTATCTTGATTCATAGATTAATATAGCTATATTAGCAGGCATATAACAATTGATTCGCTCGTTTTTTTCAATTCTTGATTATTAGAAATACATAACATTTTCCTCCTATCGTATCTAGCGTCTCTTAACTCTTTTCTTTTAATTATTTCTTTTTTTGGCAATGATATGACGAGTCGTAATATGTAGTTTTAAAAGATCATGTCCCCCTCTTCTTTTATTCTTTAATATATAACACGCGGGGATTATGGAAGCTTCGCAAGAACTGCACTTTCATCTTTCTTTCTCTCCTTTACTCTGATACTTCGATTACGAGAGCAATTCTCTCGGCTATACAAAAAAAATCTATAAAATACCCAAAACCATCGCACAACGATGTGTCGATCAAAAAATTTTACTACCCACCCTGTCTTAGTCTCATCATTATTTTTTATTTATAATTTTTTCTTAAAACACCCTGTGTATACTGTATGTATGCATAAATGTGTGTGTCCCGGTCTCAAAAAAATGCCTCACGCGTTACAAGCGAGGGTTTCATAAAATTGGTACTCTTTATTTTTCTGATATGCAATGAAAACCAGACTTGTTGCCTCTTGGTCAGAAAGTTATATAGGGAGTTTACTTTATTTATTTATTTAATCAGTTTTTTAGCAACCGCGATTACAATGGAATATATATTTGAGCTGTTGATTATAGTTTTTTTTTTTTTTCAACTTTGTGCCATGTGTGTTCTTCCTTATGAAGTGATGATGATGTGTATTTACGTGTATGTATAAGTGTTATGTCCTGCTGTTGCTGCTACTACATCGTTTTATTGTATATTTTTGCCTTAATATATGTATATTTATATATGTATAAATTTCGTTAAATTCATTTTTCGCGTATTCGTCGTATTTTCACTGCTTGAATGCTGGAGGCGGAGCTCGTTGATGCTTTGACTGCTGCTGCGACTGGCCGTTCGAATCCAACCTGTTGCTGCTTTCCTCAGTCATTACTGTTACTAAATCGCCAACTGCCTTGCTCAAATCCTCTGTAAGAGTAAATCAAGGATTTGAATAATTTTTACAAAAATAAGCAGTTTCCAAAGACAGTCCTGATTAAATAATTAAACATTAAATGTTTTTATCAGCAGTGATTTTTGCTAGAAAATTTCATATTCTGATGATGAAACTCAGATTTTATCAAAGCAAAAACAAAGAAAGCTGGTTTGAATGTTTATACCTATACTGACAATTTTTAAATTAGAGTTGACTCACCATACTAATTAAAAAAAAAATTACATTGTAACATATATATACACACACACATTGTAAAATAGTATTTATGGACTACAATTATTAAAATTCATTACGGTATGATACAAACAAATATATGAATATAAATATTTAATGAGCTGACTGTTTTTTTCTACTCACAAAATTACCTTAATTTAAAATATTAAAAAAGCAAATTGATGATATGGTGCTCTTATGATAGTGATGTGATAAAATATGAGAGTATAATATTATAACTAAGAAAGTATTAACCATAAATTAAACTAAATGCTTGTTAAGAATGGCAATTTGAAGCTCACCTTTTTACATCCATCCTATAAAGTGATAGCAAGCAAGACATTAAAAATATTAGAGTTGTTAAAATTTTAGCGCACATGCATAATTATTACATCGGGGACAGTAAATAGTATATTTCGTACGAGTTCGGAAAGGCTTATATTAAGCCTTTACGCACGAGTTTCGAATACTATTTTTCCGTCTGATAACCCAAAATCAAGCGGTGAAAGTGCTATTTTGAGGTTAGAAGACGGAAAAATAATTTTGTTATACTTAGGGAGGCTACAACTACTTTTCACGACTCAATTCGTTAACGAAAGTTTAAAAAAAAGTGGGATAGTGATGTGAAACGTTAAATTATTAAAATTGGATCTCTGTTCTAACTGAAATTAACACTTCTAGTTATGTATGACTACGTTTGAAATGAACAAAATGAATGAAAATATTATTGGATGAAAATATAAATATTTTTTTTGTAAATGACACAAACGACGACGATGAAAACACAAACATTTCCCAAAGCGTGTAGCGATGCGCAAATGGTTGAGAAGCATATCAAAATTGGAAAAAAATTTCTGAGGAAAGAGAAACGAAAAATAATCAAAGAATGTACAACAAAGAAAAGATTGTAAAGGTACATGGAAGGGAGAAGGGTGGAGGGAGTAGTCAGAGATAGTGATGGAAGACAGATGTAGAGAGAAAGAGATACGAGCTCACAAACCTGCCATGTGTAAGAGGTTGCCCACGTTATGACTAACGCTGTGAGAATGAGGAGGCGGCGGTGGTCTCTCTAAGCTGCTTACACGGTCCTCGCCCGCGCCTCCGCCACCACCTAAGCCACCAACCAACCGTATCACGGTATCACCGAAAAGCGCTCTCGTTTTTTACAACGACAAAATATTACAGACAGACAGATAGGTATAGACAGAAAGGAGAGAAAAAGATATGTAACTGAAAAAAGAGAAAGAAAGAGATAGACGGATATGCACACCGCGTGTGCGAGCGCATGCCAAGGTAAATGTTTGCCGGTCTTCTTTGCAACTTTTCTTGTATTGATTTCAAAAAAATTAAAGTAGATTTCACGAATTGTGATTTAACTTTTGTTATCTTCAAGACTTGTCATCAATTTTTGCAAAATAGAAAGACTGTTTCGACAGGCGGACATTATCCTTGTATGACCATGAGATAAAAAACCAAAAACCACCCATGTCTGATGAAAAAAACCAAAAGTTTTTAATTTGAATGTTAGTTATGAGGTTCCGTGTTATGTACGATTTTTCGTACGAATTTTCACAAAACCACTAATTGAAATAGATGAAAAAATAAAAACTTGAAAAGTTTGGAACCCGATAAAAAAAAAATGTTCACGTACCTGGAGAATCGTGGTAGTGGCCGTTCATTTTGGCAGGTGAATCGGTGGCCAACTGCGAAGCTGTCACGCTTCGCGTCTGCAGTGTTCCAGTCTTAGATGGTGACGCAGCATTCGGCTATTAATAAAAAAAAAAAGCAACAGTATTATGAAAATACACTTTGCAGCTAATTGAACAAACGTTGATTATTATTTGAAGAAAACACCCGCGATATGTATACAGAAAAAATTAGAAAAAATTACTATTGTTCTAAGTTGCGATAAAATATTATTCCCGTCTCATCTTTACCGCACGATCGTCCCAACTCTGCAGAAACGCGTACGTGCATGCACGTGCCAATTCCGCAGACACCCCTCCCTCCACCGGTCGCACGTTTATAACGCGCATACACACCTCGTCGAGCAACTGTCTGAGTCTCTGCAGCTGAGCCTCGAGCTGTCGGTTGTGGTCCTCGAGTATCTGCATGCGAGCCTCGAGTCTGCCCTTGTGCTGGCGCAGCAGCTTTGCCTCGGCTATCATATCACAGTCCGGTTGCCGGGTTCCGTGAACACCGTCCTCTGGTGTCGAGCCTGGCGTCTGTTTCGAGCGTAGCCTCTCGTATTCGGCCTGTAGCGTCGCATTTTCCTCCGTAGCCTCGCATTTTCCCCCCCGAACCCGGGTATCAGCGCCCCAAGCACTTCGCGCTGCTCGGCGTAAAACACAAAAAAAAAAAAAAAAAAAAAAAAAAAAAAAAAAAAAAAAAGAAAAACTTTGATTCACAAGTCTCACTTGGTTCACTCGTAAATTTAATGATCGAAAACGCGCTCCGACAAAATATTTCGTTCCCATCTCCAACGAGACTCACCTGAACCGGGCTCCGCGGCACGTTGATGCCGTCGCCGCCGTTGAGGCTCTGGCAGTAATGAGCGATAAGCTGGTGCTCGTCGTCGCTGTCGGGCGTCGAGTTGCTGCGAGTGCGCGACAGCTCGACCTCCGCCAGCCGGGAGGCGTAGATCTCGAGCTGCGAGTGCATGTCCTGGCTGAGCGAGCTGTGCTGCGGCGAGGGGGCCGGGCTCTCGAGCGCGTCGCCCTCGAGGACCGTCTGGACGGGCAGGTAGCCCACCCGAGGGTGCTTCTTGAAGTAACGCTTCGACTTGAACTTGTTGCGCAGGGCGCGCGTGAAGTCGCGCACGTCCTCGCCCGATGTAGTCTGCAGATTGCGCGATGGTATGGTATTAAAAATCCGACCCAGAGCAAATACTTGCGGGTACTTTGCGCGAACGCAAAAAGAAAAGAAAATAGCCACACTAACCGCCGTGCAGTACTCCTGCATGGGATGGGTCAGCTTGTGGTTCTTGGCCTTCTTGCCCGAGAAGAAGCAGTTCTGGCACATGTCGAAGTTGAAGCACTTGAGACAGCGATACCTGAAGCCCACGATCGGGTACTCCTTGCATATGTTGCATTTGGCCTGGTGCTTGGCGCTCTCCGCCGCCGACAGTCTGTGCAGCACGGGCAGCCAGACCATGCTCTGGGGCTCCTGCTGGAGCCAACTGAGAAAGTGCACCGCCTCGATCTCGTTCTTGTCCTTGCCGGCTTTCTCGAAGCAGCTACGTACCGAGGGCTCGATGTTCGAGCCACCGAACGCGGCGACCTCGCCGAGCTGACGCGGGACCTGGATGCAGTCGTGCAGCAGGAGACCGAGCTTGCGCTGATCCACCAGCCGGTTCGGGTCGGCGATCAGTCGGAACAGATCTACAAAGAGAGAGCGAGAGAGAGGGAGTAATGAAAATTCTTGAGTCCCTGTTGATATTATAGATAACGACGTTTGGCGAGACGACGGGGATTGACTCACATCGGTACTTTTCCTCCAGGTGGCCCTTGCACAGCAACACCAGTCCGACTTTGAAGGACAGCACTCGGATCTGACCGGTTCGTTGGCTGAAACACCACAAGCACCGGCGATGAGTAAACTCGGCAGTACCAATACATATATATATATATATATTATACTCATGGTGAAGAAAGCTTCGAAGATGTTTTTTTACCTGTCGTAGACGTTGAGCAGCCAGTTGATGGCGAGATCGACGCAGAGGGGCACGGACACCTGGCTCGAGTTCTCGGTGGCTATGTGCTCGTAGACCGAGGTGAGTACCGTCACCATGTCGGGTATGTCGATGAGCTTGTCGTTCTGCGCCCGCAGTCCGTGCGTGTCGAACTGCTCGAGGGCCGTCGAGAGGCCCAGCACGTCGACTGTGAAAGAAAGCGCACCAGGTTGCAATCGTGTTCGCATATATAAAAACCGGTATATTTTCAAACGAGAATGACGGATGTATATATTATATATGTATGTATAATCCTTACGGCCTAGTCGCTTCTGCACCGTTCTCAGCTTCATGGCCGTCCTGTAGGCGGAGAAGCGGACCTCGTTGAGATCGGCCAGCGAGGACATGAGCTCGATCATCTTCGGGTGGTCCCAGTGCGTCGTCTCCAGTTGGTGGCTGCCACGCAAGAGAGAGAAAGCGATAAAATGAGCAAAATCAAAACGTCCGCGGCTGGATGATTCCCGAAAACAAAAAAAAAAAACAAAAAACTCACTTGATGTAGTAAGGCACTTTGGCGGGCGTGAGGGCTCTCTCCCAGGGTGCCTCGACGCTGTTCGCGAGGAAGGCCTGGCTGCCCAGCGCGCTGCGCCGTTCTGGCCCAGGCCGCCAAGCTGCTTGAGGCGCTCGCCTACCGCCACCTGCAAAAACTCCAACCTATGAGAAAAAAAAAAAAAAAAAAAAAAAAAAAAGTTTCGTTCGAAATTACTTTTGGTACACTTCATCGGGTCGATATTTATTTTTCGACTCTTAGTCGCCCCCGAGGAGACTGAACAACTTACTTTCCCTCTCGTGGCGTGTGCATGCACATCACATTGCGCGATCGTAAAATTTAGTTCGTATAAAACGTCCGAGTGCCGGCCGGTTTATCAACTGTACGGGGTACTATGGGTACTATATACGAACGATGCACGAAAGTTTTGCAATCTCCATAGGGTATCTCCATAGAACATTCGCGAGCATACATGTAACCAACTGATTTACGAGTGCATAATGTGAGCCTGTATTATAGGCAAATAAAATCCAATTGCTGAACGTGATGTGAAAAGAATTTATCACCGTGAGTAAGACCATCGGGCGATTAAATAGCGGCCGGACTCTGCATGTACCCACCTATACACCAGTACATTTTCATAACGAAATATCAACGGGGGAGAGGAAGAGGATAAAAATTGGTCCGCGTGTCCTAATCTCTCTTTATAGGTGTTCACGCAGTTTTAGATTGTATGTGCGCGAGAGAGTCGCGCGCCTATATGGATGTTTGTATATGCGCGGAACGGGCGCTCGATGAGAAAAGTTTAGCTGTTTTAGCGGAGCGACTGCAAACTTTCGCGCCGTCGCGTATTTATACACGCTATCTGTATGTATGTATGCATGTATGTATGTACCCGTGGGCGCGCACCGTGCCTATAATATGTATACGACGAGTGTGTGGTTTTGTTTCGAGTTAATTAATTATATTTCTCGGGTGCGAGTTTTAGACTGCCTGTTTTAACATAAAGGAGGCCGGGAGGCAAACTCGCGGCTGTGTCAACGGAATTCATGAAGCTTTAATAATTCTCAGACAAATTGATGCGGTTAGGCTTGGGTGGCTTCGTATACGTGCGGGTGTTAGGACGAGTTTAACGTTTAATCTGCAAATTTTGAGTTCCGCGAGACGTTTATGTTGTTTATTAAGCTGCTGGTTCGGCTACAATACTTGTCATACAAAGTTAAACGTTATGAGGGAGATACTATTATTTTCTTTGACATCGCAACAATAATACTAAAGTGTGAGCATTATTTATTACCGTCCGCTTCGAAGCATGGGATTCCCCATTTTCGAAATTAAGGAATAAAAGAAATAGGGGATTCCCCCGATTCTATGCAATGCCAGATAAATCTGTTCAACGATACAAGTTGTAACAAGGCACAAAAGCAATCAAGAAAACATAATCCTCACCTTGCATTGAGATCGTCGAGCTTAGCAAGCAGCGCGTGGGATACGATGACGTTGCTCGAGGCGAAGGCGCTCGCCTGCTCGTTCACTTCGTCGATGAGCCTCTGTATGGGGCTCAGTCGTTCGCCGAACTTTTGCAGCTGGTCGAGCTGCTCTTGGGCCTCGGGACCGGCGCCAGCCGACTGCCAGCCGCCCTGGATCGCTTCCGCGCCGGCGAGCCGCGACGACAGCTCTTCCAGGGATTTTTGGTAAACGCATAGTTTCTGCAATCAGAAGAAGAAGGCGGTGGACTTGGTTAGTGATTTTAGATAATTAAGTACCCAGTTAATAGTACTTTTCGATACAAGTGTTATAAACTAGTTTTCTTCTCGTGTGGACGTTTGCGCCCGAGCGAAGCGAGGGTGAAAAGTTCGCACGAGGAGA
>JAPYYV010009071.1:0-42673 GCA_030522625.1 Copidosoma aretas | reverse complement strand
GTCCCCCCCGTGATGCAGCCTCACTAGGACCTCGAGTGGCAAAGGGGGTAACCTCGCGAGGTACTCATGAGCGCCCCATTAAGATGTCTGATCGGGATGAATACCTATATATATATATATATATGTTTGTATTTTTAGAGTTGTTACATTATTTGAGAAAAATAATTTCTGGGTAAATAATTGAACCAGGACTGACGTGACTCAATATGTGAAATCTTTCAAATCTTCTGGTGGCCGTAGCACACCGTGACCGTACACGTTGTACAGCTCAGCACACACATTATACCTAAGTATATATATGTATATATACACAAGGTTCGAGAAGAGCTCAAAGTGTATAACGTTATTAGCGTCGCGCGCGCTGCACCTTAATTTCCGCGGCAATTTCTCGTCTTTTGTTCGGCACGACGCGGCGCAAGGGACGTTTAATCCGTTCTCTTCTCCTTCTTCTTGCTCAAAGGGTGCGTCACGATATTATGTCCGCGCTACAGATTTTCAGATTCCCCTCACTTTCATCTTCCCCAGAGTGGGACTTTTGTTTCGATTTATGAGCACGCCCTCGGAAGAAATAATCGAATTCGACATCGAAAATGATGCACAAGCGGTAAGCTTTCTTGAAGTAAGCTTATGCAGGATGTATATGGGTCATTTCACATAAACTGCTGAATTCCATTTCATTCTTTCGTGTTCGAATCTTTTTCAAATAATAGGGTAGACTAATTTTCTCCAAATACGTTTCCAACATCAAGTCGAGGAAAAATTTATCGCGTGGTCGGACGATGGGACAAAAAACAGGCAATAATGGCATTACCGTAACCTGTCGCAATTGAAAAATTCATTTTTAGTGTCCTGTATGTATATTGCCAACGTGCTAATTTTCGAATTTTTTTACGCTGTACTATTTGAAAGTCTGAAATATCGAGTCCCTTTTTTTATACTTGAGAACCATGAACCAAATTGTCTTAATTTTTATTGTTGCCTGGTAGCGGCAGTATCGTCCGAAACGTGCAGCCTTAATATCTTAAGCTGTCACTGTACCGTAATCGCGTCTATCTTGGTGATGTTTGACATTTTCGATTAAGTGATTATACTAATATACGAAGGCACCTAGTAGACATATGTTGCAAATTTAATTTCGTTGAAACATTGCCTGCATTTCCGGCTTCAGAATCGCGATTTCAGTAGGGTAAAATATGCATTTGAATTAACATGGAATTTCCGAAAATGATAATTAAGCTGTGCCGAAAAGTTTCCAGCTACTTAGTTTGGACCTCGAATACCTTGGAAACAAAAATTGAAAAATTTTAAACGCTGAACTTCCGTAATTTTACCTTACACATCAAAATATTCCATTTTTCGTGAAATGACCTATACATATGTACATAAGTTGCTCTTTGGTAAAACATTGTAAAGAAATAGGATACGGACAACTAGGATTTTGAAAATTTAGTGTTTTTTTTGTTTTTTGTTTTTTTTTTTTTGTTTTTATGTTATAAAAGGTCCACAAACTAGCTGGAAACTTTTGGGCCCGGCTCCATTGTCACTTTTATAAAACTCATGTTATCGAACATGGGATTTTAAATAAAGTTCGAAAAAAAGCATTGCGGTAATGACATTTTATCCTATTTTTTCGACTCGATTTCAAAAGGTCCGTCTAGAAAATATTATTTGACACTGTTAAAAAAAAAATGTTCAACTCGAAACAATAAAGTGCATTGTTGATAAACACGGGCTTTATGAAATATCGCAGTTTTTGTGAAACGATCCGTACACGCAAGCACGGAAACGGCGCGCGCGTTTGAAAAAATATAAGGCTCCGGCATGAAACGGGGAGCAGAAAATAACACAGAGGCATCGAACCTAATCACGCTGGGGCAGGGGGCTCCTGATGCCCTCTGCCACGACGGCGGCTGCGGCTGCGAGCCCGAGCTCGTCGTAAACCTCCTGGACCAGCTGCCTCGGCGCCTCGAGCCTCTTGCCCCTCACTCCGACGAAGCCCTTGATGGCCCGGCTGTCCCAGCGCGGGTTCTTCTTGCCCCGCGAGCCGAAGAATCGGTACGGCGAGCGCTTCTCTACGTTGATGGTACTGCCGGCACCTGCTTCATCCAAATTTTTCACGCGGAGGTGATGGTCAATGGTTGGAATATTGTTTATTTTTCGATGGTGGACCAAGGAGAGAATGAGAGGGGGAGAGATTTACCCTCGTGGTTGGCAGAACTTCGCTTGCCGCGCATCCCGTGGAACGACATCATCATCGGGCGCTTCTCCACGTAGTTGTCAAGGTCAGCGGGCGCGCTGATGTCCGGCTCGTATCCCATGTTCTTCTTGCCTCGCATGCCCTGCAACGGATCGAAGGAGATAATGGATTACGTGGGAATAAGCTCAATCTTCGCTCTTACGGCCGAGCTTTGCGTGATTTCATTTACAACTTGATGATGATGATGATTACTACATCACTTATAATTATTATCACCATTGCACCGCGTCACGATGAACAAAACAATGGTGAACGGCATAGTACAGTTACATGCATGTATATTCTACTGCTTCTTTTAGGGACAGTCATGCATGTTGATCCACATTGTGCTATTTTTTTGTGGAAAAGCCCACGGATCATGGTACGTTGGAGCTTTGGAATGAGAAGTAATTTTTGTTCTTTATTAATTTCCTTCTGGGCATTAATTGAAGCATTATTTGAATATATGAAACTGCATTGTACTTTATCTGTCTCTCAGCCCTTAGAACCGGAATAGTTGAGAATATCATCAGAATTATACGTTCCTTGTTTAAGTACCAAGTTTTACGATCTTTCCAAATATTTTAATACTCACTCCGCAAGTGCATCAAGCTATAGGAGGCTGTTGTATTAAAAGCTGCGACGTCGAAAGCCTTCATTGTAAATAAGTACAAGAGCCCACGCTATGGGCTATTATTATACTTGCACAGAGATATCAAGTGTCTTAAATGTAAGATCCGTCAAAGTAAGTCTCGACAAAGTAGGTATAAGTATAACGAATGTATATATATATATATATATATATATATATATATCATTCAATTCGCGTGGAATATTAGTTCATTAATTCTCAAAGACGTCAATTATCCGAGGAGTGATTAATTATTTTTCATACACTGACATTTCGAGGAGACTTATTATTATTATTGTTGAATCGTATTTCACGAAAGATTTCTGAGAATCGTTCAAATCGGTTCCTCGATGAAACAAAAGTTTGATATAAAAAGAAAAAGGAAAAAAAATCGACGGAGGCATATATTATAACGTATATTATGATACCTCGAGCAAAGCAAAGAATTGTATAAATCTAAAGTTAAATAACACCAGCACTATTCTCTGCAGCTCTAATTTACAATGAAACATTCCAACTCCGAAATCGTCACGATTCAAATTATCAGCAGAGAAAGAAGCAATGATTAGATATTGAAGGTAAATGCATACACATTAGACCACCACGGCATTAAAATATACAAATATTTTCCATCTTTTTGCTATTTTCTCTGCAATATAACGATGAATAACTACTAGATAAACTTAAAAGTTGTTTACCGAAATGGTTGATCCGATGGATGTATAATATTATATTTGTTAATTACAGTGCATCACGCCAGAAGAGTATTCAAGTAAGTATAATAATATCTATTGTTTTTCAATCGACAATAATATATAGACCTTGTAAATTATACGTATAAACGTACGCGCCGGATCGGTACAGATGAGAGAACCTTCGATGAGCATCGTGTGTATATAGATGAGTAGAAGGTATATAATGCATAGCCCTACGGTATGTTCCTCCAATCCTCAAGACAAGGACGACGACAACAACAATGGCACGTGCATAAATAATATCATTACCGCGTATAAGTACGTGTTAATATATATATATAATACACAATAATGTGTACACTGCACATCTATAACATATGTATATAATATTTATTCAGGTATAGCTAGTAATGATAATAATAATGAAGAATTGAAACCAACTAACGTGAAAACTGCTGAGGGCCCGCTTGACGAGCTCGTCGTCGTACCAGTCCTGCAGCATCATGCTCTTTCTCCCCCGCATACCCTGGAACCCATGACTGGGCGCTCGTTTCTGCTGCTCCTCCTCAAACTCCTCGCTCTTCTTGCCCCTCATGCCCTGGAAGCCCACCATCCGCGCGCGCTTCTCCAGCTCCCCCCTCACCCCCTACGTATGTACATACATACACACACGATACATACATATATATATATATATATATATATATATATACGTATACGTATATTTTGCACTCCAGCCGAATTTCCTGGCTCGCGGCGTGGCGCCCGAAGGATCGTTTGTTATCATTGGGACAGCATCAGATAGCTTTTATATTATTCGGGGAATGGGCAGTGGTAAGGGGAGATGTAAAGATCGTTGAACCCTATATATATATATATGTATAGCTCACCCCTTTCATTCGTTTATTATTCCGTCGGCAGTTATTTGTGTTTTCATGTGAGCGTGGGACTTTCTTCGCGCGCCTGTTGCCGCTCTCTCTCTCTCTCTCTCTCTCTCTCGAGTGTACTTATGGTAGTTATTTATTATTTCAGGACATGTTTCTTTTCTTCTCCTCGCCAAATTGAATGAAAATAAGAGCACGCACTCGTGTGGCTTCCGTATTATTGATGGATCGGTGGAATTTCCCGTGCTAATAATATATTATTATTATATATACTTATGCCATGAATCGCGTTATAACTCACGACGACATTGACAGCGCTTTATATGTGAGGAAATCGTAAATGACGTGATGGGTAAAGTCGTACCAGTCGGGCGAAAAAAGAGTTGCATGGTTATTGCGGTAAAGATGTATAGTACCGTCACAACCGGCGCGGCGTCATAACTTGATGGACCACAGTTTCGCGGGGAACAATATCATCCAAGCACTTGTTAGCTTTTTGCTCAACATCGGAATTATATACAATCGCATGATATAAACTTTGAGGGTCAGGGCTGTAGGGGGTTGCGGGTATAATATTATAGGGCAAGAGATAATTCCAAATCAGAGTCCTAAAATCATAATTTATTGGCTAATAAAACAAAAAACAATGGTACGTATAGGTACAAAAAAGATATGTTGATCGATTGATTGATTATACCCACCTCCTCGAGGCTCTTCTTGCCGCGTACCCCCTGGAAGGCCGAGTAGGGCGCGCGCTTGTCGAGCAACGATGAGTCCTCGAGGTAGTAGATCGGGCCCTGGTTATGCATGTGTATAAGTATCAGGCAATCATATATTAGAACGATTTCATTCGGGCTCATGATTATTACAATTATTATTAAAATTATCATTGTTAGTATTATAATTATTATTATTATTTGTAGTAGTGCTGGGGCCCTGCAGGCCCATGGGCTCCTCACAACCTGCTAAAGAATGTAATTTTTGAAAAAAAATCACAAGAAAATTTGGACAGGCACTGCGCTGGTTGATCACCGATACTCTTTATAAATTTGCAGTAAAAATTCGTAACAAATGTTCCAGGATTAGCTTTGAAACGTGTTGAAAATTGAAATTATTATGCATTTTTCGTACTAAAAGAAAAACATTCGACAGGATTCGACGGTTGAATTTTTTTGAGTTGAGGCTTATGAAAATAATACATATAATAATATATAAAGATGTAATGTAGCAAAATTAAGTAAAATAAAGTAGGGCAGTGATCGATGTAAAATTAGACATAATCGTCACGATGATAAGCGACAAATCTGATATTAATTGGCAATACATCTACAATGTTGTTAATAATGCCATAGTCAATAAATATTTCATATTTCAATGTGATTTTTGGATGCGTTGTTTTTGTTAAAAAAAAAAAAAAAGTAGTTTTGTATATATATATATATACATGTGTATTAATATTCATATAACGTGACGATTTCGTTGCACGCGGCCTCTAAATAAGCCTTTGCGCCCATGGGCCCCGGATTGTAAAAACCGGCACTGATCATATAGTAAACGATTAAATGTATGATTAAAGCTAACCGGGCCTCCGTACTCGCTGCTCTTTTTGCCGCGCATACCCTGGAAGCCCCGCATCGAAGCTCGCTTGTCGACGTAGTCGTTGCCCAAGAGTAGACGCTGGATATCGCTCTCGTCCACATCCTCCATCCTCAGTTGGCGCATCTGACTGTTTCCACCGTCCATGTCCTCCTGCATCTTAATTATGAACAAACGTGTTGTCACATGCACGCGCCTGTAGCGTACGTTTTTTTTTAATTTTACGAGAATGAGGATCGAAGGCATCGATCGGGTACCCAACTTACCTGATGGTACTTTTCAAGGTCGCCCCGATCGTGGACGAGGGTCCCCTGATGCGCCGGTCGTTTCTTCGTCTCGGCGTCGACAAACTCGGACGCTCCATTGTCGCTGTTCCGACTGACGGCGGTAGACGACGCCTGATGCTGAGCGCCTATAGACGTAATCAGCACAAGCAGCGCCGTCACGAAGACGAATGTCCTGATCGACTTGTTGTTGTTGTTGTTGTTGTTGTTGTTGTTGTTACTAATGTTGCCCCCCTGAATCATCATATTTTCTGCGGAAAAAGCAGAATGGATAGGAATACATTACTTTATTACCATTCGCTCGTCACGGTCATTGCGGTCTTCCGTTTACAACCGCTGTATATTAATGTATATTATTCCGACGAGTTGGTATTTCGCGTTGTTTGAATAGTTATACATGTACATATTAGATCATAGTATCAAGAGTGGATTATTTACTCCATGATTTCAGTGGTGATGCAGGTTCCCATTTCACGATGTACTGTATAATATATTGCCCCAATGATTGCATTCTATCTTCATAAAATTTTATATCCCTCCATGGCAGCTTATTATTATTTATTATTATTAAATATATGCTTGGTCGGATAGGTGTGGTTGAAATAATTTACACAATACGCATGGAGCAACAAACTTCCGCAAATTTTTCGTCGAATGTACCGTATTTTATCCGCAAAGTTAAGGTAAACGACGCTATGTAAATAAACGCCACGCGCGCGCTCCATCGACGCGGTTTCTCAAGCATACGTTTACGCGCTCGTACCTCGAGAATTTTTTTTTCATCGCATTGCTGCGGCTAGTAGAATATCATATTAGCCACTTATCATATACACATAATACGATAGGGCGTGCCAGAGCATTAAGAGGAGAGGAGACATCGGGGAGTTCCAATGGTATTAGTATTCCTGGGGCGGATATGGAGGAGAGGAGCAACAGGACGAGTGCACTTGGAGTATATAATACGCGGGGATTTGCGATGAAAGCATCACGAGGGGAGCCTGACACCGCATCGGCGGGGCGGGCGTTACGCGAAATTTATTCAGCTGCGATTCTCACCCTCGTCCCTTCGATCATACATCTATACATATGTACTTATATGTATACGTCTAAGCGCAGGAATAACGTTGCGAAAGTAGTTGTTGTAACAGACCGCCTGCCTGCCTGTTGTACACTAGATTCTAATGTAATTAATTTTTAATGAAATTGCGAGATCGCTCATTTTAGATTTATCTTTTTCCAAGTTTCAAGATTTTTATTGAAAAAAGCGAAATAACGTGTGCCGCATCCATCCCCATTCATCATCATCATCGCCAGCTGGAGCTAGCAAAGCCGGGGCGCCGCAGGAACTCGAGTTTTTAAAAGAGAGAGGACGAACGGGACAAAGGGGGAATCAGCGAGGATACTTATTGAAACTTGTATCCATAGCAATAATGTATCTCCTCCCGAAGAACAAATTCAACTTACTTGCGGTATTATACGCATCGTAAAAGATCAGGACCACATTTTGCTTCCTCTGATTTGCGAATCGAAAAAGTTCTATCCCGCTCGTGCAGTTTCTGATGCACTTTATTCTTCTCCTATAATAAACCTGCGCCACAAAAGATCGTACATACGGGTATGGAAAGACAAACGCACCCGATGCGCGACGAGAGGGGCGAGAGAGGCTATACAGGGAAGAACAAAGTGTCGCCTGGACAATAGGTGGTAATAAGGTGCAACAGGCGCAGATATACAGAATCTAGAAATGTGGGTGGCCAACGCCGCCTCCGTCGCGTTGCCGACAAATAACCGATGGTCTTACGCTCGCGAACCGCAAGTAAGTATAGATATACATATAGGTATCTACAAAGGGGTGGGCGTAGAATGGGTAAGGCATGGAGAGAAGAAAAGAAAGCGGGGAAAAATCTGGCTTGATTCGAGGACTTTGTTCAACACCATCATTGCCGACGCGACGACGCCACTGACTCTGTACCCGTTTCCGTTTAAATACACAAGCTCGTATACCCTATATGCTTGCGGTGTTTTAACAGACCTGTCTGTGCGAGACGACAATTTATTATTGCTTTTTTTCAATTGTGTGTACAAAATTTCACCTTGCTGAAACTATCTGAATATGCAATGAACAGTATTTTCGATGGTATTGTAACATACATTATTGTACGATTGGCGTTTAACTGTATGTATTTTTCTGTAGAAACGAGCTTTAACATCCATGATCACATACTATACATATATATTATGGCAAGTTGAAAATTTTATTCAAGTTTGGGTTAAAAAGTTCATGTTACATGAAATGAAATATTATGAAATGTAAAATATATTTGTATACGAATTCAACTTGTTGAAAGTAATAATAATAATAATAATAATAATAATAATAATAACTGCATGTACGATTTAATTGTTCCGCGCATGCATACAACAACAAAATTTTGTTTATACATACGTGAAACAACTGTTGAAGTAGTATTATTCTTCATATCAATTCGGTCAAATTGTTCCTGTATCAAATTAATACTATTCTCACATTATTTTGAAGTATCTCGAAACTTTTGAGAAATCCCAATTGTCATAAAATTTTCAAGACAAGTTCGTATTTTTATGGACGGAAAAATTCCTGACGGTATAAGTTACTAGGTCCAGATATACGTATGTTTTCTAACTTACTAAGAATTGTTCTTAGGATCCTTATAATACACACACGGTAATGCGTGTTCATGTGTAAATATAGATTGTGCCAACACACGCACGCATAGATACGGTAATCTCCGGAGTCCAAACGAAAGAAAGTTCGATAAGTATACTTACTCCTTTGAAATTTGTTATACACGGCAGTTTCCCAAGGGAAGCTCTGGAGAGTACAGCAGGTAAAAAGAGGATCGAATGGAAAGGATTTGATTTCGTCCTGACCCTGTATCTGGTATATATATATATATATATATATATACATGACACATATATGTCGCTCACTGAACTCTTTGGCAGTGTGCAGTGCAGGCTTGTTTGCTATCTGAGCTAGGGCTCAGTATATAGTATTGAGATTCCTGTTATTTCGATATTGAGTATAATATATTATTATAATCTACATTTAGTTTATTTCATGCATGCGCATATACCTATACACATGTAAATATATACCATCTGCATGTGCGTACCTAAATGAAAGCTTACAAGAGATACCGGGTGGATGATCGTGTTTTTTGTCGTGAAAACAATTTTAACGTTGAATACATATTATTGCGAGAGCTGTAGGGAACGTATTTTCATACATTTTATCTTTACGTTTCTCAATTATTATTAAAAATATACTGATCTGATGCTGTGTGTAAACTGTGTACGTATGTAATATGCAACACTCGTGTGTATACATGCGTAGTAGACGGTGTAACCATATCGATTGCTCCATTGATTATTCCCATCTGCATAAAAGTTATTGGCCACATGGCATATGGATTTTAGCAACGTAATAACGGTGGCAATGCACAATTCAATTATAAATCACAGCATATCACATGATAGAAAGATTTTATTTTTTATTTTTTAACCATCAGTCTCTCGTACAGCTTATAAAAAAAAAAAATAATAATAATAATGATTATTACTGTAAATTTGTAGGCAAAATCAATGCTAGTAGTGCTGAATGCATATTCGAATGGAAGGTTGTATTATTACATCACAGCTCGCTTTAGACATAGGTCTGCATGAGAGCCATAGGGCATCAGAAGAGGGGGGTATGCGTTTAGAAGGTATTGACGTCCGCGGGCTTGAATAACCGATTACTATAGTGTATGAAGGGTATCGATGCAAATGTCAATAATCGAGAGAATGGAAGTGCTGGGTGTACAGGCAGCGGTGACAGAGGTATATATACATGCATTGTGTACTGTGTATACCGATCGTTTCACGCGAACATCGAAGGCTGTTGTTTGAATATATAAGTAATAATATGGTCTCTTTGATACTTACATAGGTAGACAGTTAAACATTTTGTGTAATTTGCTATTTTACACAAATTATTTGTAAAAATTACAAAAATAGTTGTCCTTCATACACAAAGTTTGTACATAAGGTACTTTTATAATGGGCTGGATAACACAAAATTTGTGTATTTTTACAGATAATTTGTGTCGAGTACAACTTACACAAAACGTGCGTAGACTGTTCAATTTCACACAGAATTTTTTTGTGCCGCGTAACAGCGATTAATTCTAACCTCAAAATAGCACTTTCACCGCTTGATTTTGGGTTATCAGACGGAAAAATAGTATTCGAAACTCGTGCGTAAAGGCTTATTCACGAACCTCGGTTACGTAAACTTCTCGGTTCGTAAATATAAGCCTTTCCGAACTCGTACGAAATATACTATTTTTTTACAATATTATGGCCATTACAGTATACAGAAAATAAGCAAATACAGCTGATTCCAACCATGAACTGTGATATTCAAGATTTCCCTGACCCAAAAGTTAAAAGTAAATAAGAAATAAACAGAAGAAGTAGGCGAAAAAAATTATTGTGGGCTGATTACCGGCGCACGGGAAAAGAAAAAAAAGGCAACGATGCGTCCAATCAGCCGCGTCGGCGGAACGACTAGCAGGCCACGCGCAAGATTTGAAAATCAACGGAAAGCGAGGCGTCGCTCTGCTTTTTATGATACTTATGGTAGAATCTATATAGTTCAACTATATTACTATGTGAAAAATTATTATTTTTATTATTATCATTATTGTTATTATTTTATGTGACTCGTCAAGCAAAAGCAGGAGAAGGCAACAGTTAGGTGAGATAAGGTAAAATAATGTGAGACGAGCAATGACAGTAAAAGCAAACCAATGTAGAAACTGTAGATTAAGGTAAGATAGTCGTAAAAGCAAACCTTAGGAGAAACAGTGAGGTGAGGTGAGACGAGCCCTGGACGTAAAAGCCGACCAAAGTAGAAACAGTCGAGTGCGGTAGGACGAGCAATAGCCGTGAAAACAAACCTTAGTAGAAACAGTCGAGTGAGGTAAGACGAGCCCTGGGCGTAAAAGCAAGTCTAAGTAGAAACAGTCGGATGAGGTAAGACGAGCTATGGCCGCAAAGGCCAACCTAAGTAGAAACAGTCGCGTGAGGAAAGACGAGCAATAGCTGTAAAAGCAAACCTTAATAGAAACAAATATATGTATAAGCAAATGCAGTTGATTCCAACCTTGAACTATGATATTCAAGATTCCCCTGACCCAAAAGTTTAGAGTATATAAGAAATAAACAAAAGAAATAGGCGAAAAAAATTATCGTGGGCTGATTACCGGCGCACGGGAAAAGAAAACAAAGGTGACGATGCGTCCATTCAGCCGCGTCGGCGGAACGACTAGCAGGCCACGCGCAAGATTTGAAAATCAAAGGAAAGCGAAGCGTCGCTATGCTTTTTATGGTACTTATGGTAGTTTCTATATAGTTTAACTACTACGGTATGAAAAATTATGATTATTATTATTATTGTTAATATTTTATCCGACTCGTTAAACAAAAGCCGGAGCAAAAAGGCAGCAGTTAGAGAGTACGCCAAGGTTACTCGTTACTTTACACAAAGATTTATAAAATTAATGCCAACACAAGTACACTTTCCACTCCCAAACTTGGTCATGTATTATTTGATGGACCCGATGTAATTTTGTTCATGCAAAGACCGGATCATACCGAAGCTTCTGTGTTTGTTTTTTTTTTTTTTTTTGAAATTCCTTTAAACTGACCTATACCGGACCAGAGCAAAAAACGAAACTGCTACAGCATTCTTATCCAACAGAGTTGTCGGGGTGGTGGTGGATGCAGGTATGATAGATTTATGCGGCACGTATGTATGTACGTATGTATACGTATATACATCTACATACTCACTTGGCTTGGCCCAGCTGCACTTTTGGCTCGGGCGCGCGCAAAAACTATTTTCTCCTCTAGCTCACACCCACGTTGTTATACGTACCTGGTGGCTCGAAAATTCACACGCGCACTGCATCAGACGCAGTGCAGTTTATCTCGGCGTCGCAGCATAAATCATCAGCAGCGCCGGCAGACGTATGCACTGGAAAATTGAACAGCAGCGAGAGTAGAAAGGAATCGAGCCGCTTTGGTATCCTATGAGAAAAGATACGTGTATGTGTATGCATAAAAAGAAGAATAAAAAGAAAAGGAAAAAAGAAAGCAAGTGTATAGGATATAATACACGTGTATCTAAGTATAGCCTTGAAAGGATGGCCGTCTCGTTCCCGCTTCTCTGTGTGGATTTAAATATGCTTGGCTAGACACTTGCCCTCGTAGCGCACCATCGGAGCGTACATAAGTCGCGTATAACGTACGTTAGTAGTACTGAAGCTGGGCAGGGGAGGTGGCGAAGAAGAAAACTTATACATGTATGTATACTCCTGTGTGGACGGACAATCGCGTGCCACCACGATGTTACACGCAGGTAATATTATAGCTGTTGTCTTCCAAATAATCACTATCTCCTACACAGGATTAAAAGTTACCGTTCCTGCGATGAGCGATGTACCACTTCGCTGTATACATACAGGGTGGAATCGAAAAATTTTTATTTCAAAATACTCTCTCTCTCTCCTTTCCTGGATTCATGAGACGAAATGAGAACGCAGAACAGCCAGATGAGGTGCTGCTACGTGGTTTATCAAAGTGAATTATTTGCACGGATATGCGTTATATATAATAAGATACGCGTACTCTTCGGTTTTCAAAAATTATAAGTTATCCGGCCATAAAGTAGGTGGATGCCAAAATAATTGGATAACAATAAATTTTCATTATTGCCGACTTAAAATAGTTGAAAAAAAATTTCCTAATAAGCATCGACAAGTACCTCATTATACACTGTGTGTCTATCAGTGACGATAATGACGACGACGACGACGACGACGATATTATAAGAAAACACTCGAGGCTACATACATACACACATACATACATACAATACATCTGATGGATGTATATATGTATACACGCGTACATTATTCACTGTCGTAGTGTCGTACGGGAAACCAGTGACTCGGTAAAAGTTTCAGGTTGTTATTGTTGAGTAAAGTTGCCGTGCACCAAGAAGTTTGAGGAATAAGCGACGCGCGCGTCTCTGTATTCCAGAGAGATAACTTTTGAACATTGTGTGAAAACAAAGATGCATGTATACTACGTCGTACTACCTCTATACGCCTGGATACATTATTGTTGTACACACGTATAATATACGAAAGCTCTGCATGCCTCGCTCTTCGATAGAACCGTGCGCCGTGCATCTTTATTACGTGTTAATATAAAGCGTTCAAAGTTGAGATCAAGTGATGAAAAGGTGTATGTATGTATCTACGTTCTACCTATAGGTACAGGAGAGAGGCGTATCCGCGTATGCCGTGTACACACAAAATGTATGTATGTATGTATACCCTGTCGATTCGATAACCCGAGTAACTATAGCTACTCCTGGTACTGCTGGTAGTGCTGGTATGTTATACGTAACGAGTAACACAGCTTAATTAGAGACTTTGCTTGTAACTAACCCCTGTGCGTGAATTCAAAGAAAATGCATGCAATGCAGCCTCGCTCCCAAGCTCGTTCAAGTTTCGTTTCTGCATGCGCACTAATAAACGTACGTCAGCGGTACATATGTATATAATATGTCATGATGATGAAGAGGCTAACAAAAATTTTGCAGCACACACACACTTTTGGTGATCGAAGAGAAGAAAAAGCGCAGCTGATTCGCCAAACCGCACGTGTCCCGTTCCAGTCATATAGGTAATACTATGTGTATACGCACGTACCTATTCGGATTGATCAGGACGGAACGTATCTTCTCTTTGCATTCAAAACTGGGAGCTAGATTTTTCGCACAAAGATTTCCAGTATACTTCGATAGCATGATACTATTTTCCAAAAAATTAATAACATTTTGAGGTGATTTCCGATATTATTGAACCACCGTACTCGATGCAATATAAATAATTTGAAAGATGGCATTAAAATATCTTTTCCAGATCTTTATGAGATTTGATTTTAATTTTTCATCGAAACCGTTGAGCATGCTTACATACTTTAGGCGTGCATACGTATATTATTTTCATAAACAAATCTCCACGTGTCTTTCAGATCCATTTTACAGAAGTTTCAACAATTAGCAGTACTAAAAAAATATATGATAAAATCATGAGATAATTTTTTATCAATATAAACTAAAAAGACCAAAGTAACACAATCAGAAGTCATCAAACTGTTCAACTTTTCACAACAATATTTTTAACCTTCGCTTTTATCTATCACGTACATTGAGAAAAGGGAAATTAAGTAGAAACAGTAAAATGAGGTAAGTCGAGCAATGGCAGTAAAAGCAAACCTAAGTAGAAACAGACGAGTGAGGTAAGACCAGCAATACCCGATTGGAAATCCTATGATCGACGAACCTTCTGGCCACTTTTGGCAGCCGAAGATACCCCTTCGGCCCACCTACTGCAACCGAAGGTGGCCCGAATTCGGCATGAGCGCAGGAGCGCCTCCGGGAAAGTAGCATGCCGAAGGGTGCCCGTATCGTGTAAGTATATCCGTAAGTATACTTTTGTACTCTTTGTCTTACAATTATTTGATTAATCGTTTTTAATGTATAATTACCATAGTAGATGCCACCAACAAACTTATAATACAACACAATACATTTTACTTTATAAATCACTACATTAATTATTAAAAACAAAAGCGGTTTCAAAGACTCACAATCGATAAATGTATTTCGTAAATATTAGGCTGTACGTAATTACACAATAAATTACTTGCATACATATAAAAATATTTTAGTAATTAGTAAAGCCATTACATTAAAATTGAAAAATATTCCCATCAGCTAGTAGTGTGTACTCTTGTAACATCACACCAAGAAACACTAAATAAATATTTACCCAACGTTAAATGGGAAGATAGGAGATTTTTAATTAATGAAATCAACAGTATAATATGCAGTATTCAAAAATTGCGTAAAACTTTACTGCCAAATATTTGCAAAATAAATTTATTGATTGAAAGTCTGTGAAATCTCATTTGTTTTTAATAATTGATTTCTGCCCAACTTCTATTTCGTCCTATATTAATAATTGATGTAGTCATTTATAAAGTAAAATGTGTTGTGTTGTATTGTAAGTTCGTTGGTGGCAATGTGGCATCTAATATGATAATGATACATTGAAAACGATTAATCAACTAATTGTAAGACAAGTAATACATATACACTGGTAGAAGTATTCCTTAACTATAAAGCGGCGTCTTAAGTGTTAAGGAAAAGGCATGCACTCTAAGCCATATTCCTTAACAGTTATGACGCCGCTTTGGAATACTTCTACAAGTGTATATGTATTCCTTGTCTTACAATTATTTGATTAATCGTTTTTCCATCAGGAACATATTTTCCAATCGGGTGGCCGTAAAAGCAAACCTGAGTAGAAACAGTCGAGTGAAGTAAGACGAGCAATAGCCGTGAAAGCATACCTTAGTAGAAACAGTCGAATGAGGTAAGACGAGCCATGGCCGAAAGCAAACCTAAGTAGAAAAAGAGGAGTGATGAAAGGTCCATTTTCACGCTCCGCTCAAAGTGGCGTACGGCAGAAGCATATGTGACGTCATGTCTGCTGACCCCGTTAGCACAACGGTAGAAAAGGTCATCAGAATTGCGTAAATCTTGCGTAAATCTTGCGTTATTACCTTTTCTGCCGTTGTGCTACCAAGGGATGTATAGTTTAGGCGTATGTAAAATAAGTTCAACCGTGTTGAACTTACAAAATATGTTAGCGCATATCGGCAGATGTATTATAGCAGACTGTAGCATAAGCATTCATTTGAGACGTTACACTGTTTATTTCCATTTATGAGTAACTGGGTAAAATATGTTATAATGTGTAAACTTACTTGTGTAAAATATGTTATGATTATGTTATTTAGGTAAAAATAGTACATTTCCTACCTAGGGCAGAAAATACGACAACCACGCCCAAAGGGAGCGGTTGTTGTGTATTTATGCCCGAGGTGAGGACAACATTTTTCGTACCGAGGGCAGAAAGTGCAAATTTCTGCCCGTGAGCACATTTTCGGCCCGCTAATCACTTTCGGCCCTAGGGCAGAAAGTAATTTTCGGCCCCCGAGGCCGAAAGTGATTAGGAGGGCCGAAAATGCGTCCCGAGGGCAGAAAGGCTCTGCCGCACTTTCTGCCTTCGGTACGAAAAATTAATTGAAGGGTTATAGTTGTTATTTATTGTAAAATAATGCAAACATTAAAATTTCGCGCTGTAGTGACGTCACATACGCATCTGCCGTACGCCGCTTTGAGCGGAGCGTGAAAATGGACCTTAAGATAGCCGTATTAAAAGCAAGCCTAAGTAAAAACAGTCGAGTGAGGTAAGACGAACAATAGCAGTGAAAGCAATCCTAAGTAGAAACAGTCGAGTGAGGGAACACCAGCAATAGCTGTAACAACAAGCCTAAGTAGAAACAGTCGAGTGATGTAAGACGAGCCCTGGCCGTAAAAGCAAACCTAAGTAGAAACAGTCGAGTTAGGTAAGACGAGCCATCGACAGCAGATAATATTATAAAGTATAACTTGACCTAATATGAATTTCAATAATAGTTAATTTGCGAGTGCTTGATGAGAAAAAAAAAAGAAAAAAAAAGAACAGTAATGTTTTCACACCTCGTTTTATTGTCACTCATGATAGTATTTCTGTCATAAAAAAATGCTTTCAGCTAACCAAAGATTATGTTGAAAATCGATTGCAAGTTTGCAATAATTTTGACACCGGATGACAAACAGAGTCTCGGCGGTAAATAGTACTGAGAATTTGATTCCCTCTAATGAAATCACCATCCCGATTGCACACTACAACATTATAATGTACAAAGACGAAGCTGTGTACCGAATTTGAGCTCGATCGGATGAAAATCGCTCAAGTTAGATGATAATATTATAATATATATTACACACCCACAAAAACAATTGATCACACACATAACGAAGAATATTCGGACAGCACAATATTTCACAGGATCTATTACAGCATTACCTAATAACATTTTCAATCCACACCCCAAAAAATGGACAATTTATGTACGGTTGGATTTTTATTTGCTCTGGTGATAATATGTTATATGTGCACAAGATAAAGATGATTACTATAGTTTTCTCGGGAGAGCTAGCGGCCAGTCGCGCCTGATAAAATACATCAGAGACGATGTAGACGTGACAGTCTTAAAAAATTCCATTCACGCAAGTTATTTCACGCGCAGTCTCGTATATACATATATATCCTGACTACGAGTCATATATTTTCGTGCCACGCTCGGGGTATACGGGATGGATCGGATAGTATTATACGCGTGTACGTACCTAATAAGAACAACGCGCGACGGCGCGATATCTCGTAGGATGAAAAAAAGCCGCGTACGTGCGTACACAGGTATGTACATACGATATGATATAAATTACAGTTTTTGACACGCGACTGAGACTCCGCTGGTCGTGGCTCCGCGTCGTGCCAGCTGGTTCCGTTAGAGCATCTACAGGAGGCATCTTTCAAAGGAATACTCATCCCACGAGCTCTGTTTGTTATTAACAATATATTGGCGGTAAATCGGCCGCACGTGTATGAATTTGCCACACCGGTTAAACAAGTCTTCATTAATGTGTGCAGTGAGTAGTGTTTATCAGCGTACAGAAGCCCAGTACAGATTCATCGATCGATTACAATACTTAGGTGCACAGAAAAAAAATGCAAATAGATTCCATGAGGAGGCATGTAAGAAAAAAAAAAAAAAAAGAATGAAATCAGCAAAACATACGAAAAAGACTGTTGCACGTCATAACGTCGGTAAATGCACCTGATTATATGCGTCAGTATGACAATGTATGTATATGTATAAATAGTAAAAATTTATACAGATGAGTGGACTCGAGGGGCCATATCCCTGCAGTGCAGCGTTGAAAACTCGGTAAGTGCAGCCAGACAGACGCGGACTCGAGAGTCGTTAACGCTTGGTTCGGAGGTCCGTAGAATGATATACTCAACGTACCCATCCGTACCTGCGAGCATTGAGATAGATCGTTCCGGGAAAACGGACGACGATCAATCTTCTTCCTCGGATCGAACACAATCGTCCCCGGGTTGGGGTAAGTAAGCGCCAAATACGTGCCGAGGATTCTTTCGTCAAGTATATAATATATGTTACATACATTACATTCAGCGAGGAAAGACATGCGTTTATTATATTTTGCACTTCTGCTTCGTTCATTACTTATTCAGCTCACTCAACTATAACGGAGAGAAGTTTCCGCTGGTTTTCGATCGAATCTTGTTTCCACTTGCAATGGTACTAAAATTTTCCGTGCCCGGCACTGGTTTTTCCGATTCTAATGTTTGTTTTGACGCTACAGAACCGGAAAAACCCGTGCCAGATACTGAAAATTGTCGTTCCGTTGGAAGTGGGAAACAAAAATTCGATATGTGGCATAACTATGGTTAAACCAGTGTGGAAACTTCTCTTCTTGCGCAATCCTGCCTGTTCATCAGGTTTCGCATCAGTTCAGATTATCGACTCTTCGTGGGGTTAATGATTCTTCTTCAACACACTCGTGGCACTTTTATTTTATTACGCCATCCGGAAAAAATATTTGTACGAGCTTACAACTGCACGCGTAGCTCACTTGGAGCTCAGAAATTCACAAGAAATCGGAGGAAAAAAAAAAATCAATCATGATACGCCCGTGGTTGGTGGTAGACAACGAGGCAGAGTGTGCCGAAGATCGCAAAGGCCGAAATACCAATGTACTGTTCCTCGAGGCTGGATACCAATGAATTCGTCAAATTTCTCCAGTGCCGACCACCGCGGTCGGAGAACAGCCGATCGGTCGTTGTTGCTACTGCTGCTGATGATGATGAATCTCTCTTCCGACCCATTTGGCGTATCTTTGTTTTGGCGCAAAAGGTTTTTTTTTTCTATCAATAACAGGAGACGGACTATATGCCTGGCGGTGGATATACTTATTTGAAAAGAGGTTCAAACTTGTTTCGACCAATTCGATCAACAATGTGTAACATATAGGTTAACAAAAATCTATGTGTCAATGTAAGTTATGTACTGCATGTAAGGTGTGGAGATGTGTGATCATGCAAGGGGTAAAAAAATAATAAAACAATTGACTTTGTTACTTGCATAATTTTTAACGTGAGATCGTTAATACCCGAATAAATCAGTGGTACATCAGTGGCTAGTATACATATAAGTGGAGCCTACCTATATATCATTATCATATCCTCCGACTCGGGATTATAAACATCTCACCTTATCCTCGAGGCTGGAGCAGCTGACGTCCGGCTCGTCAGCGACAAAAAATTTACGGATGTGCCAAAAAATAAAAAAAGCCATGGTGCTCTGGTGTGACTGACCGCGAGGAACGAGGTGATGGGTGCAGGTTATGGTGCCGGCGGGGGGCACAACGAAAAGCGCGAGGTGACGACGACGCGACGTCACAAGCAGTACGAGTCATCACGGAAATTTACAGCTGTATCGAGTCAGGAAATAAGTACTTGAGTATAATTATAACGCGGCGATAAGTATGAAGAATTGCGCCAAGTGCCTTGGCACGCTTCCGTAAATCTGATTATCATGAATATACATGCATGTACAGACACGTTTGCGGGTGAAAAGAGAAAACTCTTAGTCGCGAGGGGTTAATTTATTTACAAGTTGTGATATTCACACTGTTCCAACGGAATGCGAATCCTTGAGTTTAGTACTATTGTGAGTATCGTGCGTGTTCATGACTAGACTGTACCGTAACAACTTAGCAATTTGATTATTAAAAAGCAATTTTTATTGTATTCGGTTTTTGCACACCTTGATTGGCACTGGCCGATAAATGCTGAGACTACTTTGTGTAAATTTTTGTTTTTCTAAATGGATAGCGAGAGCATTCTTATAACTTTCTAATCGTATAAAAATATATTAGCCTATTTAAAATATCAGCTCTGTGATTCGCCAGTTAGGACTGTGCAAACGTTTTTTCAGAGAAGACAGCTTTTCATAGAAATGTAATATACTACATGTTTTATGAACAATCAAGCTGTTCGAGCCAGTCTGTTGGCATAACTTTCATTTTGCTTTGATTATTCTGTTAGATCATCACGTATCGTGATTGTCATTAAAATGCAGACACGCGTCATTTGGATCCATCAAAAGTTGGTCCGATCGTTTAAAATGTCCATCTCGATGATTAAATAATAATAACTGTGAAACTGTGCGCAACAAATGTATGTAAATATTTTCTCAACAGATGATTCAAACTGTTTCTTCCACTCCAATAAAGACACGCTGTATTTTTCACCAAAGTTCCAAAGAAACAGGATTAGTCGCTCAAAGTTAAATGAAACGACAAACGTTTCCGCGACTTGTATCCTGCAGAGGTGCACAATTATATCATAACGCTATGTATTATACTTTGTGCGGAGAAAAATTCGCGAGCGACCAGTGCTCTCCCGTCCGCGACGGCCTCAATATACGCGTGTACAGTGGGGGGTGGGCAGGCCCTTTGCGGATAACGGCTGGCACACGCAGCGGCGCGAGTCGTATCGTCACAGAACTCTACGTAACGTGAAATGCTCGTGCTGCGAGCCAGTGGTTTTTTTTGCGCTCGCCTCTGTACACCATCATCCCGTACATGTACGTACGCACTGCGATGGCATAGCAAAAAAAAAAAAAAAAAAAAAAATCGAGAGAAACAATAGTCAAGTTTACTCGACTGATGACAACAACCACAACTACCGCGCGCCGCGGACGCTTTGCGCTTTTATGCTTATTTTCCCCTCTGTCGGCGACAAAACTGCCCTGGATCGAATCAATCTCGAAGAAGCGCAATCTTTCGATCAAACGGTTTATCGGCGGGCATCAAAGGCAGCGGGAGCCCCGCTTTGTAAATATAGACTGCGTAACGCGTTTAACTTCCCGTCCTCGCTTGCCTCTCCCCGCGGCCCCGCCGTTGATGCTTGAGTTTCTATACTTGCTAACCGCACAGCCGCAGAAGCAGCAACAACAACAGCTACCGCCAACAGCAGCAGCAGCAGCAGCAGCAGCAGCAGCAAACGTGGGTGGGTGTACTGTGTATATGTTTGTACATCATGTATAGGTATAGAAGAGTGAGGGGTGAAATCAACGATGGAGACGGAAACATCGCGGTGCAGCGCCAGCGCCATGTTATGAGTACACTTATTGGGCACCTGTATACTTGTAAGTTGAGGTATACGAGCTAGAACTTACACCTAATAGCATGTACGTTGTTTTCTCAACGTTTTACTTGGACGTTCGTGTTTTATTGAATTGCGAGGCTTCTTTTGTTGCGAGACTTTTAAACATTATATAAGTACATGAGAGAGATTACTTTTTCCACTAGCTCCTTAGCGATCCCCGATGTGGTAAAAAAACACGGCAAAATCATACGCTCACCAAGTTAACGTGAGTGAGTCATTTAAATTTATCTTCCACGAAAGTGTACAAAGTGAAACGGCGACGACGAGGACGATGGATCTGCTTCGGCGTGAGAGAAGGAAGAAAAAAGTAAACGAGAGATACGCGAATCGCATTGAAAATTCGCGAGACATTGCTACAGGGGGGTGGTTGCTGCCGCCACCACTCGCTCCGTCGTCACGACTCTTGCATTGCCAACGAGATCTCTCTTTCGTTCGTCGGTCCTATATATACTTAAACAGTTATTTCATCCCGATCATTACGATTGCCAACGATTGCTACTAGTATTGGTGCGCGGCTGTTAAAGTACTTGTACATTGGAATGTACGCATATATTTATTTGATGGATATTGATCCATGATGACGATCGATATAGTTCAATGTATTTTGTGAGTTGAATTTTAAACTAGAGACTGCACTCATCATATTATATCTGCAGGCTTTCAAACAAAACAAAAAAAAAAACAAAAAAAAGCGGTAGCTTTGAGTTGGAACAAAATAATTAAACTGTGTTATTTGGAGCACGAGAAGTAGACGAATAGCACTTGAAAAATTGTCTCTCGCCTATTTTTTTTTTTTTTCCACACATAATTTACAAGTAAAATGAGCCTGCGTGCGGCTGATTCTATCTCGCATGCATATCACATGAAAAAAAAAAAAAAATGTATTTCCCTCGAGCGTTTAGGAGCAGCGAATACTTGTAGATAACCCATACCCGCGGTAAGTACGCGTATAAGTGTACCTCCTCCAAACCACTAAGTATCAGATGATTAGATTATACCAAAACGTGGATGGGCTAGAGAACATGAAGAATCAAATCCATCGACCGCGTACGGCAAGTAATACCGAAGGACCCATACTTTTAATACGGGAAACCTTCGGAACCGCACTCGCGGTTTTTTAGCTACGTTGTCCCATTGTATTAAGTAATTTAACCGACAATTTTTCCGTCCTTGGTTGAGATGGCTATACTGTGCGCTAATGCCGCTAATCGATTTTACCTCGCCAGTCAGCACACTCGTACACTTGTAACTTCAACTAACACTATAACGTCTATACATGTAATACACAGTAAGTATATGAAAATGCGCGTGCATGCGCGCGGCAAGAAAATCTCACCTGTCTACCCCCAGTATTATACAATCGAGGGATCGTCACGCGACGCGACTCCCCTCTGCAGTGTACATTATATATATATGTATAATACACACCAGATGATAAGAAGACGAAGAAGAAAAAGCCGAGCAGAAAAGTTGACCTGTAGTTCATCTACTTGTAATAATAATGATACATAACATTGGCAATATTATAGCGAATATGGTTAGTTTTTAAATATTCTTACAACTGCCAATGTATCGCTGATATATTGCCCATGGGGTGAAACTTTTTCTTTTCCCTCAAATATTGGCAATATATATTGCAAATGTGTGGGATGATGCGCTTTTTATCATGTATTGAAAATACGTTTGTTACATTTTTGTAGTATGTTTCCAATATATTGTCAATACATATGTGCCATTTGTGGCAAAAACATTGCCCTCGGTTTAGAATGTGACGCGGGCTGTTATTTATGTCATATTATATATACTTAATAATGCTGCACGGTATTGGTGACCTCACTTAATAGCTGCCAAGCTATGGGTAGCACCAAGCTCTGAAATATCCTCGCACTTGTATTTAAGAGATTGAATTTTAATAATGAAGAGCCGAGCTGTCGAGGGAAACTGGCTCACTATTTCTTTATAAATTGCAACTCCATGGAAGCCACGGATTTTCGCTGCCATGCTCGATTCTTCGTGTGTATATTATGTATCTATACCTGCCTGCATCGACCTCTTACTGTTGTTTAACAAATATTATGCCATGTATGATTGCAGTCTCAGCAACTAGACGTACTGCTCGAGTTTAATTCACATTTGTTTTGGAAACTCTATACATGTATGTCTTAAGTACGTGTAGGTATTTGTATGTATGGGTCATTTAACAAAAGCTGCGATATTTCATGAAACCTATGTTTATAAACAATGCATTTTGTTATTTTGGCCAAAAATTTTATTTTTTCTCTCGATAGTCCTTTTAAAATCGAGGCCAAAATGTCACTACCGTAATGTTAAGCATTTAAAATTATTTTCATTTTTAGCTGCTTATACTGCATACGTGCTAATTTTTTAATTTTTTCAAGATATATTTTTCAAAAATCTGAACTGCCCAGCAACTTTTCTAGTCGTTGAGGATGATGAAAAAAAAATGTTTGTAAGTGTACAAGGCGTTCCAATTGTGAAGTTTAGTTTTTACTCTTTTTAATTTATTTGGGCCAACTGGTCCATTCTTTGGTATTTGGATTTTACCATTTTGTATATTAAAGCAAACGAGCATATCGACCAATTTTTTTCAACTATTAATTCGAATGCGGCTAGCTGTAGAGTGATCGTGAATATAGAGAGTTCTGCTGGCTAAAATAAGAGGTTAATACCGTAATGCCTCTAAACTTGGAGGTATTTTAAATTATCAGTAAGGTGACTGGTGCAAATGTACCAATCTAAAATTCGTTAAAAAATTCCTGTTTGTGGCTTTAGATTTGCAGAAAAAGTACCATTACGGTAATGAAGTACCATTAACAGACCCGTCATTCCCGTAATGATTTTTTCAAGTTTATTAAAAATCCCATCTAAATTAACATTAGTTTTCTAAAAGTGACAATAGAGCTGGGCCCAAAAGTTTCCAGCTAGTTTGGATCTCACGTAACACAGAAAAAATAATAAAAAACAACTAAACACTAAATTTTGAAAATCCTATCCCACACACCAGAATATCGCGTTTTTCGCGAAATGACCCATATCATACATATCTTTTAAAAAGTTAATGTCCGCTAATGCCTCCCATAATGCTCAAATAATTCAGTACGTATTATGGATATTCGTTTTCATGAGCACTTACACTGTTACAAACTCGGGATTTTGAATCCTGAAAGTTTTATCCAAAGAAAATATTTGATGAGCATAAAAGCAATAACAATGGCAAAATTAAAAACAAAAAATAAGTTTGTTCTTTCCGTGTAATATTTCTGAAGGACGACATATTAGGTCCATGTGCAGTTCAACACAATTGATCTAAATAAGATTACGGAGGACTTGCAATATTAAAGAATACAGTATAATATCATGTGTCAATGCACGATACGATCATAGTATTTGCATGATGAGAAATAACGTAGTTCATCATGTTCTTTTTCAATGCAACATGCATGCAGCTGACTATTAATATTCCATGCATCATAATTAATTATAAACTATATCGCACACTCTAATCAATTACATTCGACCCCGATAAGTTTATACGATAGCGAGTCATCTAGGCTAGGCAGACCAAGTACCGATGCGCGTGCAAGGCAACCCGCGCGTATACCTATAATACAGCAGTGAAATATAAAAAATGGGGAGGGTGGAACAAATTTATATGTATATACATACCAATTGCCCCTAATCGATACTCATCATTATCCCCCCAAATCGGCCGATCACACACCGTACAAATTAAACTTGACAGAAAGAACAGTCAAATCCATCTCAATTACATCTAATCTCAGATGGGAGGGGAGAGTGGAGCCTTTGTTACTGTGGACGTGGACCTGATGAATCATCTCGTCAGCGGTTGCGTTTTCTTTATCTAATAACGCACGTTTGTCCGTCATGAAATTTTCCCGTATATATATATACACATATACAGGAGTTGGTGCTCGAAAAACGCGTTCAACGCGTAGATAATGTATATGTAAATCGTCGGGTTAATTATTGGAGCACTGCAGGCTCCCATGGGAACTAGCAAGTATTGTACCCTGTGGAATAATGTATTTTAGAGGGACGAGGACACGGGCCCAGTGTTTTCCGGCCATCCGCTAATAATGTGTGGGTACACTTCCAATCGCTTCCAACGCATTTCGAGCGCGATCGGACCGCAATCCGAGTGGTTTTCCTTAATTTAATTACAAAATGCGCGCTCCGGCTCTCGCCGAAACAAATTAACGCTCGGAAAGATTTACCTGGCCAAACAAATGGTAATCGAAGCCGAGCGTGGCGAGCTGTGCTCGAGGCCACATCGGGTGACACACAAATTTAATATTGTCTTTTATTTTTATTTCTTTAATCATCATTCTCATCGGCGTTGCTGCGCGCGTTTTAGACTTTGGGCGTTATCGAGAACATCAAGTTTATACAAGCTTCGTCGTTGGAAAAATAACAATAATTACCCGCGTGCACACATGCCACCCGAACTCTTCGCCCCATCGTTGATGAAAAAGATGATAACTCCCCCCCCCCCCTCCCCACGCTGCACGCACTGTGAAATATGCAATGATCGTTACTTATACTTAGTAATCGCAAGCATTTCGTCATAATGAGGGGGCAATTATCCATCGTCCTTCTTCTTAGCGATTGATTTTTTCGGTCCTAATAAATGGGATCCGAGTGAAACAATAAGCGTAAAAGTACCTGCAGGTACACATGCGAATGACGATGCGAGAGTCACGTCTGAGAAAATTCAATGTCCCGTTCCCTTATTCTGCTCCAGTTTTTTTCTTTTTTTTCCAGCGACGGGGTCTAATCGTACGCGCGAGCGCGGTCTCTATTGTCTGGGTATTTTTACTCTGCACTGGGTACGCTCTTGGCAAAGCAAATGAGATGCACGTTAAAGTGGCCAAGGGCCTGCGTATGTTTTGACATTTTTTCAATTATGTAAATCAACGTTTTCTTTTTTTCAAACACGTGCATGTAGCATAAGGAAAAGTTACGAGAGAGAGAGAGAGACAGAGAATTAAAACTATGATAAAAACTCGATTTGATTGTTCGCCACATTAACTCGGACTGTGGTTGTATGAATAAGCGAGAGAAATCTATTTCAGTTCCTACATAATTTATATTTAACCACTAGCTGATAAGGCAGGAGATGGGTAATGCGGATGATGCCCAATCACAGGTATTACGTATTCTCTATAAACATGATAATGGCTGGCTGATCGGTTAAGGTTTTCGATTATTGTATTCAATGCAGTTATCTTCATTATCTGATGATCAATAATTCGGTTGACGATTAAAAACTAAATACATAACAACGTACTTCTCGCGATGGGTATAAAAAAAAGAAAAACGAGAAAAAAAAAAGAAAGAAAAAAAAAAAAAAAAAAAGAGAAAAAAAAAAAAAAAAAAAAAAAAAAAAAAAAAAAAAAAAAAAAAAAAAAAAAAAAAAAAAAAAAAAATAACCGAGAGAAAGCGCTTCAATGATTGTTTATGCCCTTTGTGACGTATACCCTACTTTACTGCAGTAGCGAGCGTCACGGAAAATTACGAGCAAATAAATTGATCGACCCAACGTCACGCTAATTTTTTTCGGGGACTGTTACGATGGAGTTGAAAATTGAAATAAACAATGTCCTCGGTCGAATTTGTTTGGAAAAGCAATTGCAACACGCGGTGCGAACGAGAGTACAATGGGTCCTGCAGAGCAGCGAGATTGACAAAATTTAAGCAAAAGTAAATAGGACGTTTGACCTTAAAAAAATAAAAATAAACTAACGTCATTGCACACGAGGCACGATATTTACGGGAGCGATTTATAATGATGTGATTTCTTAGTATAATGGTAAGCGCACATCCTGTTAAACTTTGGTTGTAATAATTGTTTATCGTACATCTCCCATAATATACGGGCGATTCTTTGACACCGTATTCCCGCATAAAATTCTCTGCAGAAAACCGTTCTTAAATTAATGGGAAAACTTTTATTGTTATAAGAGAAAAATCAATTATTCCAGCGCGGCACGTCAAAAAAATGGTTTTTCGCTGATCAAAAAAAGTTAAACGTAAAAGTTGTGGATAATTGAAAGATCTACGACTTTTTTGTGTACCATTTTCTTATATTTATATTTCTTATTATTCTTATCATCTTATATTTATACACAACATGATGAATAATAGGTAAAAATCTGAACCGCACGGTTGTCCATAAATAACATGACAAGTTGCAATCATCGTGTACGTAAATTGTCATTTCAAGAGCAAAATTGTTGCTCCTACGAGTTGGGTTGGAGTAGCAGTGCCGTCTTTAATAATCCCTTGGTAAACCTCGCTCGAACTTTCTGCAGCAGCTCACCCGACCGTTGGATGATTAATCAGTTTCAAAATCGTAAATAATTACGACGAGAAAGCCATCTGGTGACAAAGAGTATATTATTGGCACCTTGTGCTCCGTTTCATCGTACGAGTATGTGAAATAGTTGCTACGCGGAAAGCGTGTAAAGTGAGATTGAAAAAAAAAATTCACGCACAAGTATAAGTACAGTACGGGTGCACGAGCGAGTTTTTCCCGGCCCCTGTGCATACACGATTCCCAGCTCAGGGTCGGGCAACGAAATACGTATTACTATCCTAATCGGCCTCGATAAGACGTGCGCGCGAGTCGAGTCGTGCCCACGAGGGAAATGAAAGGGAACAAGATGACGGAAGCGCATCAGCCGTTGGGGGTCGGGCCGGGGAGATTTTATCGTCACGTGTAATTCGCCATGCATAATGATTCGTTCGGTGGAAAGGGAGAGAAAAGAAAGAAATACAGAGAGCGGGCAGATGATAATACGCGTGTCTCTGCTGAGCTCATTTGCCCGCTCTTACCCCTGAACGTTTTTCCCAGCGACGAGTTTCTTTTATTCAGACATCATCTGCCCGCGCTTTCTTTCAATATCCCGACTTCGATCGGCCGACCGAAGCGCGTATAATACTGTGTACATCGAGTTTAAGTGTATCATATAGTATACGACATTGTGTTTTAGGTGTACATGGATAGGAGCCATAACAGGAAAAGCGCGACTACAAGTTGGACGGAGCTTGGAATTCATAGAGTTATGTCCAACAGAAGGGCATCGGTTATTTGAGCAAAATATGCGAGCTATTTGAACGAGTGGAAACTACGAACATGGCAAATTTAACGAACAATGACAAAGCGTTTCTAACTCGCTGTTAATGTCTTTCCTGAACTTTTACATGTATATATGTAACAGGCGACAGAGATCGGGAGTCGGAGGGGCAGGAATAATTTCGGACTTATTGACCCTTGAAAAGGGCGCTGAAAGCTGTTTCCCCGAATTTTGAGAAAAATCGTGCATGCCTGTGCCGAAAATCAAGTCGGCGTGCGTGAAAAATATCCGGGCCACTGCAGAGACAGCGAAAGAGGAAGGAAGGGGTGGAGACATAAGCCAACAACAGCTCGGCCGAGGCAACAATTTGGGGACTCGTTCGTAATTCCGCCGGATGGATCCCGCACACTTGTCACGCATGAAACACATGCGTCACGGCGAAATTCTTCTCCCCCGCCAGTCATTTATTTTTCGCCACAGGCAGGCGCACGACTTTCGTACACGTACGTTATACACAGAGACTAGCCCGGGGCGTCTTTCATCCTCCGAGGCACCTTTGGCGCGATCGCCGAGGTACGCGGAGATGAGGGGTCGAGCGCGCGTGGGTGTAATTTTTACGCCCGCTCGTATGGAATAGTGCGCGTGTACGCTCGCCGTATTCGGCAACGAGAAAATTTTATTCCCTCCATCGTTTCGCGCTCTGTTCGTTCTTTTACGCCCCGCACGGAGGTATCGGCTGGATCGTCGGGGGGGGGGGGGGGGGGCGGGGGGGGGGGGGGGGGGGGGGGGGGGGGGCACGGAGGATGAATTTACGCGTGCCCGGCCCTTCCGCGGGCGCAATGAAACGTATTGTCCCGGCCCGTCCGACCAAAGCCGATTCGTACTACTGAAAATGTAAAACGTTCTGCGAGCTGATACGAGTTGGATTTTTCAATCGTAATTGTCCCACCATCAAACGCTACGCGACACAATCGTTCTACAATCCCGAAGAGACGATAATAAATTTGAAGATCCACTCGATGATGATGATGATGATGATGATGATGATGATGATGATAGGAGCAAGAGGCGCTACAGAGCAATTCGCAAGCTAGCCCTCCCACGCGTATAGGTATCGATATCGATGTACGTAATGGTGGTGGTGATGCGCAAGGAGGGGTGGGGGTAAATCGGAATAATCGGACGTCAATAAGCGGTTGTCGCCGCCGGGCTGGCATCGGCCGTCTGATATTTCGATTGGATTTACGAGCAGCGCGACGACGATGCATAGCTATACGTATAAATATATACTTGACGCGACAGGCAGGCAGGCGCTCTCGATTTTTACTGCTTCTGTTGTTATTGTTGGGGTTCTTATATATCCTGTCCCGATCCATCGTATCCTCGATTACTGTGCATATTTATGACAATGACTATAATAAACGTTACGTGGCAATTCGCATGAAAATGATATCATCATCTGTACGCGGGAAGGGAAAACCTGCGATCCATTCTCTTCTCTGATCTACGTGTACATATAATTAAATTCCATAGAGTCACAGCCATCGGTGATCGTAAGTTACCATTATTGCGCGTTTCAGCCCCATATTCATGCAAGTGTAAATTATTTAATCCACAGAGGGAGAGCCTTGCCAAAGCGTTTTGACCGGCGGAGGAATATTCTGCACCTGACGTATTATATGATATACGGACGGGCTCGGTGTTTGAATTGCGAATCAGCGAAGGAGAAAGGAGCACATAATCAAACCAACGGATACTCGCATTTGACAAGTACAATTACTAATAATGTGTACATAATTACAGGTATATGCAGTATACATGAATCATCGGAGGTAAAAGGGGGATAATAGGTGTGGTGATGGAAGCTGGTGTAGTTGAGATGATGAGCTGCTGCTGCTGCTGCTGCTGCTGCTGTTAGCCGGGGGATAGGAGCCGAAGCCCAAACTGCCCGGAGCCAGCACCGCTTTGTGCGGTATACCTGCTCGTTATCTCATCGTTTGCATAAATGTGGGTCATACCCCTGACCATTCCCCCCCATAATATTGTACAACGTACTCACTCTGTAGGGTCTTAAACGCTTTGGGTTCATGCACCTCCGCATACGCTGCCGTGCTAAAGTCCCCATTTAATAACCCTCCGCGCTTTAACGAGAGCTGGCCGTATTATTGTCTCCTGTTGCACAGCTTGTACGGTATTGGGCAGCAGACGTACGCGTGTACTCGGGTGAAAAAACTTAATCTCTAACGCGCAACAGTACAGTACTAGCAGCAGCAGCAGCAGTGCGATAAAGTGTTACACACCTCTGGGCTACACCGCGCTCAAAGATATACACGCGTAATATATATAACGCCACAGCCGGCTCTATATTATTTTTCTCATCTGCTACACTAGAAGCATAACTGGATGAAATTTAGTAATTCAGGGCGCGGATCGGACGTACCTGTATAATATTCCCATTGGATTAGGCTCACGAGATTTATGACTTTGTTCATTTACTCCTGGGAGTGCTGATATTTCATTAGGCCTTTTTTTTTCCTCCCATAGCTTTTTTCCTTTCTTCTGTCTTCTCGTTTTGATGTTTTGTTCGCGTCGGGATGGGGGCGAAGGTCCGGAAACGCCTTTTTTTTTTTTTTTTTTTTTGTACACACGTATATGAGATCATTACTTTTCCCCAACAACTGCAGCATGCATTGGAGATTTTTATGCTCATATATTTTTTAATATCCATAGGTATAATAGAACGTAATACATGCATACAATTCATAAACGCTAGAACAGTTGATAGTATTTTTACCGGGCAGTTGAATTTTATTTCCCTTTCTCTCGAATAATATTATTCCATTCTACAATAGCTGAGCGAGTACTCGAACCATATTTTTTACGTACCTACTATACTTATTATTCACGTGTTTTTTCATGAATAGGCACCTACTTATTATTTTTACGATGAATGATGATGATGATGATGTTTATGCAGACGACGAGAATAAAAAAAGAACGTGTATCACGGGAAAGTAAACTGGGAAAGGGAATTTTTTTTTCATCAAATTGCTCAATCGTCCGTCAATCGGTAAATCATTGATTCGCCTCAAATTATAATATGTTCTTGCACAAAAATGAATTTCGGATGAACTTTTCCAATCTTGCGCTGTAGTCTCATAAAAAAGCTGCATCACGCTGAAAGAGATACACGCACTCCGGACGCGGTTACAATAAAAAAAAAAACCAAACAAAGACTCGTCGTTTACAGTGTAAGCTAACGTTGAAACACACATGGGAACTGTTTTTCTTTGCTTTTCTCGCGAAATAAGACCCTCTCGCCAAGTTAACCCCTGACGTCGATAGTGCAGTGTGCACGTATAGATACAAACCATAGCATCATCAGCATCAGCAGCAATATCAACGCGTCTAATTTCGAAGCACGAGGCAATCTCGGTGCTGCCTCCGCAGCTTGGACCCCCAAGGCCGCCTAATGTCTGGGTAATTGATGAAACGAAATTAGCACTTCGGTGGGTAGGTAGGTTAGTTAGTACGAGCCGCAGTGGTAGAACGGTGTTGCACCTTCAGCCAGGTCTCATCATACTCAATTCTACAGCTGGCTCTGCGGTAGCGCAGGATGCGAGAATTAAAAGTCGTACAGCTCGCAGAGGGGTGGCTGGAGGAAGCCGCAATTAACTGGTAAATTGCTCCGCTCTGCCACTTGATTGTCTGTTTTTTTCTTTTTTTTCCCCCTCTCTTCTTGTTCTCCCCCGCGCGTCCGCGGTAGGTGATCCCGTGTCGATCGTCGTGCTTTCGCGTGCTAACGGATTCGGCGAAACGCGACGATATTTCACCTCTGCTCGATGGGGCGCAAAGCTCCGTGGATCAGTGCAGTATCCATGTGCGCATATACTACAATACCGTGGTGCGAGCAGTTTTCGAATGGCATCATGATGATACGAGTGCAGTTTGAGTGCGCCGACTGATGCGTGCGGCCGAGCCTGGGTGCCGAGGAATCATTTACAGATGATATGAATATCATGATGGAGAAAGAGAAGAGAACATAAAATTACTGCACGCATGCGTGCATGGGCTCGTTGTTATTGTTTTATTATTATTACCATCACAACATGCCTCATAATGTATCTGTTTAATCGTACGTTGGTGCTGTAAACGTCTTTTTACCGTTTATCACTATTTCCGAATCGGAATCGCAAAAAGTATCATTGTTTCTTATCAGATACACCTACAACTTTATAACTTTTATCGACTGTGTACAGATAAACATATAACATGACAGCGTGAATGGATCCAAAATAACACATTTTTCAATTCACGGAGTAAAATTAATCGATCGGATGACTCTTTTAAGTATATGAGGTGGTGCCCTCGTCGTACAGCAATTATAGTTTTGTTTCACACATACCATGTTCAATGTTTGTCTCGGAAACGTCGTGTACTAGTTGCTCTGGTGAATACATCCTTTTACAAAGTACTACTGTGAGACTATTCTTAAAGGAAAAAAAAGCAAAAAAAGCAAAATTGGAAACTCAAAGTGATTTTCGTAGCAATGAGCAGGATGTCAAAACTTTCTGGGCACGAATTTCCGAGTGATAACCGCTAGAAAGAAGGAAAAAAAAAAAGCAAAAAAAAAAGCCACAAACTCTCGACAGAGCCACAATAATATGTATGCATGTTGTACTTATGAATCTAAAATGCGGCCGTCGGAAAAGTTTTCCCACCGCATGACCGTCGCGAAAATTACAGCTCACGGCCGCAGCGGCGCGGGCATGTAAATTTTTTTATCGAAACTTTGACGAGCTCTCTCTCTCTCTCTCTCTCTCTATACCATCTCCCCAGTCCCCATCGTCCCATCTACAGGCACCACACTCGACTCATCTTTTCGGTCGAAGTCGAGCAGTGGAAGAAGAACTTTGTAACAAATTCCGCGCTCACCGCGGCGACTCTACATTCCCTCCTCCCCCGCTCCCAATGCACTACTATACGGGGGACGATTTTAACGTCAGATAGTACGCGTGTATAGAGACACGAAGGGGGCAAGAGGAGGGAAAATGTGAGTTATCCGGGCTCATTCGTGCGTGCCCGCACTGCCGACCAATGCGTAAATGGAAAATGTACGCGAGCTACGTGTCTCGGTCCCTCCCGCGTTCCGCGTGTTTGTAATTTTACAACCTCAGCAGGCCAGCTTATAAATATATAATAGACCCTACCCCCGTGTGTAGCAGCTCTGCTTCGCGGCCCGTTATCGGTCCAGCGCTAAATTAGCCCCCTCCGTGGTAGTACTCACATCTCTGTGTATTATCCATGCATATACCACATACACGGCACATACAGGGTGTTTAGCGGCGCGTGCGGTGCCCTCAAGCGTTTTTCCAAATAAGCTGTTCGGTGTATTGTACGTGATTATACAATGTATTGGGCATATACATCGCGCGTGATGATTATACGAGGGATAATTTTTGTTTTGTTTTTCTTTTTTAGCGTCCCTCCCGCTACTTTTACAGAGCCAACGTCCAATCATCGCGGCCATCGCGGGCTTAGACTCTGCAGCAGAATCGATCTGTACGCCTATAGTAAGTATATACACACTTACTTATTCGTACTCGGACAAAAACAGTAGCTGCCGACTGGATTTTATCACTTTCAATTATTACCTTGGCTCACGCCCGCGTGTGTCTGCAGGTGCGGACTATAGCAGCTCCACTGCGCTGATTATTCATCAATTGAAAGTTTTCGATTGCACCAAGGGCGATGCTGCGGTTTATATTTTGTCCCTTGATTTACCTCGTTGTGGGTACGTGGGTGTGTAATCCAGAAAGGCTTTACAACAACTTGCCGACAATTTAACATTTCCTGGAACACCGCACCCTGTACATGCACGCGATACTCGTAATATTGGTACATGCATGGGGAGCTGACTAGTGACTTATACCCGATCTTGTTTTGGGAACCTGTAAACCCTAGTCGACAGACGTGTACAGAGTTAGTCAAAACTTTAGGGTTATTGGAGATAATGTAAATTCACAGCAGTCACCGTTATATTATGCGGGATTGGAAAAAAGATAAGGGAGAACAAATTGTGCAAGCGCATCGGTATCAGAAACGTGTGTGTGGGCGTTGCACCGCATTGAAATCACCGACGGCATGGGATATGCATAGTGGGCGTCCAATGTTTCAGGAAAAATAAAAAGGCCAATTTATACTTGTACAATCGATTAATACGCGTTGAAAAAAAAAGATTCAATATCATTATTATAATCACCACAATAATAATCATAATAATAAAATAAGTGCATACATCACGCAGTTGAGAAATTTTGATGAAATACGTAACGCGGTAGCCTATACTTGCACCTTTTGATCATTTTCAAGCATTGGCAACGTTCATCGTATCGCAGCTGCGAATCAACGTAACTTGGTGACGATCATATACACCGTTCCCTGCTGGTTTGACTTTAAAAACGTAGTGTATGTATAGGTCCCGCACATACGTCAGAGAATGACGCACCCCAAGGACGTCCTTTCCGAGAAAGGGGAAAAAAGATCGGAAGCTCCGAGTCCAGCGTTTGATGTCGTTAACGCATATTGCCGTCTCACTTCCACTTCGCTGGGCGCAAGCTGGAGCATTGGCGCTTATACTATTTCCGAAAGAAACATTTATGCTGCCCGCGGCGGAGTGCAAACTTTCTTGGCCCGTTGTTCCTTTTCAAAAAGTTACGTTTACGGATCGTTGTGGAAAAGTAACATGTTTTTTCTATGTCATATTTGAACCCAGCGTTTTATAATTATAATATGTTGTATCCAAATTATCTCACGGATCAAGAAATTCGACGATAACTCGTATAATATGTGCAGTAGTAATCTGGGCTAGCCAATAAATGCGGAGATGGATGGTGCAGGGATGAGGTGCATCGCGCGTTGAGCGAGTAGGGAGCAGGTAAATTCATTGATCTGCGGTGATGTACCGCCGTCGCGTGCCCCGCTACTCGGTCGTGCTTTCGTCCGTATACGAGATGATTGGCTGAATCATTTGAAAATAAGATCAGTTATTGACGATTGCCTGCCGGAATAATTGACGCTCTGTGACGATGAGGTATTGCAAGTGAATGGGTCGAGGAGGCCCGATCGGTGATGAAAAATCCATCGATGCGCCTTGAAAAAATTCAATTCCTTGAATTATAACAAGCAACTTTTTTACCGCGGACCGAATCGAGGTCAGCGGACTCGTTTTCGAGAAATAAATTGACGGCGCACGTACCACGTCACAAGAATATTCTAAACCAGCTGATAAAGCTCAGAGTGAGGATTTCGTGAATATAAAAAGCTATAGTCTGGTCAGCACAATGATTCAAACGAGTCGAGCGACGGGAGGTATTGGTCAAAAAAATCGACATCAATGTAACGTACGCACAGACAGGATGGCGTGCAGGGAGGGAACAAAATATTATTCAGCTTGCATACAATACGTGCGTCCGAAACAATTTAATTTCCTGCATCCGATCGTCGACTCTGGGGCGTAGGAATTTCAACACGCAGCCGTAGGGTACCTAGGCTCGGGCATGGAGAAAAAAAAACGACGCGGCAAACAGTCGAACGAACGGGGCGAAAAATCAGCCTCGAAGTGGTCGACGTAAAAATATATATCCCCTCTCGCAGACCGTCTGCTATATGTGTATATTCATACTTTGGTCGAATGGCTCCAATTAGCCCAAGTGGATCGTAAAGCACTTCTGCATGTGCTCGGTGAACGGCCGGCAAGCCACCTCATCCCAGCCGACTTAATATCTCTCTCTCTCTCTGTTTTAACGGAGATAAAAGAAAAAACAAGCAGTAAACAGCATAAGTTGACGTCCATCGGCTCGCAACGAACTTTGCTCGTTTTCTTCCATTCTCGTTGAAGGATCGACCTCAGACTCCTCATGGTAGAATATCAGCCCTCAGACTCTGCCAGTTAACGATCTCCGAAATGAAAATTGAATTCGTTCGGAGGGAGAAATGTTATGTGTATGACCTGTACGGCGATCGCGTAGGAGGAGGAGGAGGAGGAGCGAGGGCGCCGGGAAAATTTACAAGCGCCACGAACCGGAAACCGTGGCCCCTTTCTTGCAGAACGTACAGCCAAACGGCCAAATTGAAATCCCGGCAGCGAACGAGCGAGTAATTAAAGTCAGCTCGGTTTTTGCCCAATTGGCGCAACCCTCGATCATCGGGACTGTTTAATCCCGCGCGTGATTCATTTCGCGAGTCGCTCCGGATGATAAAAGCAAATGCGTTTTCTAAAAACGTGCAATAGTGAACGCTCGTATGTATATACTACGCGCAAGCGTTGTACATTATGAGAGCTTGGCCGGCAGAATAAATTAAACTGTACGCATACAAGTACGCGAGTCCACCCCCCCTGTGGCATTGTACGACGCGATGATTGCGCGACGCGGACGCCTGCCGGCTATCATACACCATAAAAACCGATGTTCCTCGATCTGCTTATGGATGTACGGTAAGTATTCGAAGCAGCGGGAAAAAAAAATCAGCAAACAAAAGTGCGCGTTTTAATTAAAAGCGCGATCTCCTAATGCTATAGCTGCCGCGCACGTCGCAGAAATCAAACGTACGTGAATAAATGAATGCGCACTTGTTGTTGTTGTTGTTGTTGTTTGGTTACCAGCGCCACTGATTGGCGACACTTTTCTCTCTCTCTCTCTCTCTCTCTCTGTAGCGCATGAGCCGCGAGCCCGTGCAACGTCAGCCTTTTGGAGCGCCAAAGCGCGGACGTTTGTTGGGGACCCCGTGCATCAGAGAGGAGAAGAACATTTCATCGCACATAATATATTATGTACTAATATGGTGAAAAGAGACAGGATTTCGAAATCCATTGCTTCCAGCTTTGGCCATAATATGCTTGTTAATCTATTTCGTCCACGCGTTGTTCTTACGTATCAATTGCGTCGGATGGTTGCAAAAATGAGTTACCGAAGTTGGGTACTTATATACATTATATTATGTACAAGTAAGTAGGTATATGTATATGTATGAAACGGCACAGCTGGATTAAGTATATATATAATATATACAAGTACTTAGTTACGGGAAAATAAAAAAAGGAGTCGAGTGGTAGAGATTCCGGGGCCATTTGTCTTTTTGTCCATCATTAGGAGTAGTAAAGAAGCAAAGCGAGGAAAAACAGCACAGACTCTTCGGACGTGAGGTTGGTTGGTTGGTTGTACACACATATAGTGCGCGGGCAGCAGTAAAAGAGAGCCAAAGATGCACTAGCTACCCTACTCTGTACTTACTGATGCAGCTAGCTCGCCTCGGACTGCTCTTAGAGAAGCAGAGAGAGCAGACATATATAGACTGCAGCGCTCGCAAGACAAATGCACGATCGTTAAGTGCGAGGGAAAACGGGGAGGTTGGTATAGTTTGAGCTAGAGTTATACTTGCGCGTAAAATACATTAATATTGGGTTGCAGCAGGACTATAATATTTCGATTTTCTTGTTTCGCGATTATACGCGTGAAGAAGGCCGCGGGTCATAGAATAGGGAGACATTTTTGCTTTCCACGCTCTCTTTATCCTTACCATCCGTATCCGTCCGCTCGGCTCGTTTATTCGTCAAGTCTTGGACTATTTCGAGCAACGCTGAACGATAACTGGGTGCTCGCATCTTTTTTCCCGAGTAATTTTTAAACGAAGCTCTATTCACGGCTATAACGGGCTATACCCTCGCATCCCAGCGAATTTCCACTCCAATGGGAATCTGTTTCCATTGTCCATCTTTGATCAAGGATGAATCTTGGTTTCACTGAAGTTTAGAGACTCTTCTGTTCTGGTCAATAAATTCTAAGTAGAATATACATCACACTGTCGGCCAAGATACCTTAAAATCAAAATGATGATAATAATAATGATATGTTGCCGTCTCTTTGTACGACACGTGTTATACCGAATACCACAGGATTTGAGGGATAAACGCGAATAAGTAAAAATAAATACCGAGGACACCTATTGTCTGTTATAGTATGCACAGCTATTATCTACTCGATCCACCAGAAATAAATAAATATTAGGTTCCTAAATTGATAAAGTCGTTTGTTTCATACAATTAAGTATGTACATTATTAATCGATGAACGTATAACAACACCCTGTGTTGTAAAATTGTTTGCAAAAATACGATTGCAATTATATGATGTATGCATATACGTTATGTGCAAGCCAGGTATTACACGATGTACGAATTAAAAAGAGGCCAACCCCTCTACGATTGAGAAACATATATAGTGCGCGCATCCGCAAAGATTTTGTGTTACAATTAAGCATATGAACGGCTCACACCAGGCAGAGGCGCAATGAAAAAAAAATAAAAGGTTAACGCCAGAGGAAGGGAATAAGCGAGCGGAATCAGAGTACGGCGCTACTCAATAATTTGCACGTAGCACGCACACGCTCGCGATGCCACGGGAGCTTTTTTTTTCTTTTCTTCATTTTTCCAGTGTCTACATATATGTATATACATACGTACAGCTGCTGCCGCGCGACGGGCCGTTCTAGCCGGCGTCGCCAGCGTGGTCGCTGCAAGGCAAATATTTAAACCGGCCCCCCCCCCCCCCCGCGTCCGTGCGACTTTGTGTTCTCGCGCGCGCTTTGTTATACGACGATTGCACGTTGGAAAGATGGGCGGTCGTTATTTCCCACCGTCGGCGAGGGATCGGCGTAGAGGTGCTGTCTCGTCAGTTTTCAAATCTTTCCACCCCCTTCCGGCGGTCGAATCTTTGAAAATGTTTCTCTTTTTTCTGTTCGTGTGGATGGGCAGCGCTATAATGTACGCTACTACGCTCTACTCGTCTAAATGATATTTCATGGTGAAATAGCGGAGGAAAATCTATCCTTCATTTTTCTCAACTGCTTAGCCTCCATCCATCCATTTGATCCTGATGCTCTTTGCCCATCTGGACATTTCAAAATTGGTAGCCCAAACAAACAAGTATACACCGACGTCGCCCAGTGGGACCAGACGGGGTTTTTTTTCCTCAAAATAAAATATCTCCAAAACGAATCAACCAATCTTCATGATTATTTTTGGAGCTTACAGCTAATTGAATACAGATTGTAGGAAAAGTGGTCCGATATTAGAATTTATCGGTTAACGGGGTGAAAACAACCCTGGAAGTTGAAAAAATTGGCAAAAATTTGATTCAAGGTTATTTTTCTCATAATCACTGACAATCATTAAAATTTATTCGTACAATTGCTCAATTATATTATAAAACATTGAAACAGCGATTAAACAATGTTTCGAGGAGTCAAAACTACCCCTAAATACGCTATAGACAAAAATGTGCAAACTTTCGAAAAAAAAGTTTCGACATTTCAATATCAGACTACAATTCCTATAATCTGAAGCTGCAAGCTCCAAAAAGAATCATCAAGATTATTTGATTCGTTTTGGAGATATTATATTTTGAGAAAAAAATTCGTTTCGTCCCACTGTGTCGAATGGACGCAGTATGTGTGTATACGCATACTCATGGTACGAACCAAGTAATCATACAGGTATTATAATGGGTAGAACATTTGCACATCATCATATATAATATAGTGTATTGGGAATTGGGAAGGATGTATAAAAATCAATGGAGCCCCGTATACACACATATACCATCAGCACCGATGGCCATATTATTGAAACGGTATATTATTAAGCACAGTCCTTTCAACACGCTCGCGCCATATCAAACACGACTAACTATATAATATACTCTAGTTTTTAAACGAACACACGTCCGCGTCGTAGCCCCGGGGGTTCCCAGACCCCTTTTATCTCTTTTCTTTTTTTTTTTTGCTCATGTCTCCATGGTTGCTGACAAATCGCTGCGTTTAGTCCGGCCTCTTCGGTATAACAGACAACACGGATACACAATAATAACAATAATAATAATATACAATGTCAAACACTGTTTCGGGTTTAGGGTTGGAAATATATAAGTGTCTTGTGCGTGCCGTCGGACGTCGGACGTGAGAAGATAATGTACACTCCGCACTTTAGCTATACCTATAATGATGACAGTGGTAGATGTATGATCCCGGCCAGCGCTCCGACACCCTCGCTCGGCTCGCTGCAGGGGATATTATTTCTGCCCCTTAATGTATATATGTAGGTATACATTCACACGTACGATACGTGTATAACGTATATAATACATCATATGTGCAAAAGTCAGAGAGTGGCACAGGTGTGTCTGAGCGGGTGAAAAGTGATCGATTGATAATTCAAGATTTATTACCCGAGAATCCACGCGCGAGCAAGTCACCCGTCTTATTTATACACTCGCATCGGGTGCTCCGCGGGCCGCGGGGTAGGAATATTTCGATAGAGCGATAATCATGTATCTAGTGGGCATTTTACACGGTTTATTTTATGTTTTGGAGTGCAAATCTCGTAACATACTGAACCGATATGTAAATAGTGTTCGGTTCGAGCCATTAACTAAGCTCGGGACGAAACGTGCAGGACAGCAACGTCAATTCAAATAGCTCTAAAGTTGAATCATCTATTTTTTATATACAAGTCATTTTTCACTCTTGCCGCCCCAACGCGTCGTGAAGACAAATGTACCCTATATCGCCGATTGAAAAAGTGTACAAACTACTGCACCGGGCAGTTTCACATGCGGCCCTTCCCTTCGATCCTCATTTATCGCTTGATCACCCGATAAGGGTGTCGATCCATTCATACACAAAATCTCCTTCTCGCACAAAACCCGTCCGTAGGGTACACGTAATGTACTTCTATCGTATCGTGTTGCCAAATTTGTTTTTTTATTTACCCACGTAATTCGGATCGCGGTAAAAATTTTGGGATACCAAAAAGTACAATGAAGCCGATGGCGTTGAACGTTTTCCACGGATTACAATGAAAAGGAGGTAATAGCCCACACGGAGTGAAATAAACAACAGTTGTTTTTTGCATCAGGCGCTGCAATTACTGACATTTAGGGGGGAGATTGATAAAAAATGAAATCTCCCGCGATCGCGATTGGTCCGACAGAAAAAAACCAGGGTCCCGGTATCGTGGAGCTGCAGCGTCGCTGTTAAACTTTTTCTGTCTCCCCCCGGCCACGCCGGGCAACTCTTTCCTCGACTGTTTTCCAATTAAATTGGTGCAGCGAGCCCCGAGGGACGGAGGAGGTATCCCGTGCAATGCGACCCGATTACACCATCGATCTAACGAGGGCCAAAGAGTTTGCTACTCTCTATGCTAATTTTTCTTCCCGCGGCAACCGCGCCACGGAGAACAAGAGCCTCGGCACACCCAGTTCGCGAGATAAGAAAACAGGGATAGGGGGAAGGGGGTGTTCGGATCGCGTTTGCATGGATTATCACAACCGCTGCAGGTGATTTTCGCGGTCCAGCGGGTGCGCCGCGTGTACAGATCTCCGGATAGGACATTGGTATTTTGCGTATCATATACACGTCCTTCGCGCGTTAGGCAAATTCGACAGTCGTGCCCTGCAGGTAAATACGTACATATGTACCTCCAGATCCCTGATGATGCTGCGCACAATCGATATAATACACCAGCTGTATAACTCCTGGCCCTCGGGGCTTATACTCCTTCATCTCGTCGTCCGCCGCTCGACGCCGGAGTTGGTTCGAAAAATACGCGCGCTCGAATAACCCAGACTCGCATCTCTGTTCCGATCTCATTATCTCCATACTTATACTTATATACTATACACTTTACATTTTCACGTATGGGTGATTCTCCCGCAACTGGCTCCGATCAACTTTAAAATTTGTTGGATGAAAATTACGTTGAAAATAGTACATTACGCCACTAGGGCAGAAAGTACGACTACCGCGCCCGAAGGGCGCGGTTGTTGTATATTTGTGCCCGAGTCGCGTATATTGTTTTT